>MNPL01028251.1:0-59753 GCA_002081605.1 Tropilaelaps mercedesae
ATATATATATATATATATATATATATAGATAGATAGAGAGAGAGTCATAAACAACTTCATTGCTGCTTAAAAAGCGCCATGTGGATTGTGTAATCTGTGCACAAGTATGACCGTTTTTCACTTACACTTAGTATAGAGAATGCCCCCGCCTGTTTCTGAGTACGCTCTGTGTGAGAGACAAGTATGCGCAGAACGGTCACCGTTGCGCTGAACAGTATAGCAACTGCTAGTAGTCAAGGTAGCTTATGAAGGACCACAGTATGTACGTTTGTTGAACATCATATCAATATAAGGTCACGTTGAACACTGTAGGCATTCATAGATTTTAATGTATATTCTAAAACCCGAAAAAAGACCGCGAATTAATACGAAGTGTGAATTTTAAATAGATACAAGTCAAATTATTTTTGTGTGTCAAGGCAACCTATTATAGTTATTATTATTATTATGCTAAATCTGTCTTATCTGAGTTGTGCCATTAGCAATAAAAAAATGATGACGCTTCAATAGGATAGACACAGTTTGTGTTGATCAATTAACTAATGCAATATAGTCTGGCTGTACTCTGTATCGCGCCATTGGGAACGGTGGACACCTGTACGTGAAATAACATCAATGAATCTTCTATTGATTCATTTAAAATTTAAATTAAAACATTTAAAGATTTAAAATTAAAACACCCGGCCAGTCTAATGAGCAATATATGCGTTGGCAGCAGCGCACGGATTTTGTCTAAATCTCTTCTAGCTTTTGTGTATCGATCGTGAACATGATGTTTTTAATAATACAGCATTTTAACCGTATTCTGAAGCCCACTCACGAATGCCGGTATCAGTCACTTCTGTGTCTACGTAACTCAGCTAACAGTATGTGTCTCCTTTGCTGGAATCGATGAATAAACTAATATAAACAAATAATTGTTCGTACTTAATTTAACATCTTGTTTGATTTGAAACAAAACTTAAAGCTTTTCAAACTCATACAAAATATTTCTTTCAAGTCGCTCCACCGATTTCGATCACAGAACATCATGCAGTTTAATGATTTAGACAACTGAAATAAAACTGTAGTGAATATTACTGCGATAACTCAACTTACATCTCAAAGCAATCCAACTGCAAAAAGCTGTTAAAAAAATTGTTTTATTGTTTTACGGTGAACTATGGCGTACATCAAGGAGAGATGGGGCATTTTATTTGGAAAATAACTCTCGCTCCTTGCACACCATAAATTGCCATACCAGCTCAGAAATATTTACTAAATATTAACTTGAGCACGATAATGAATTTCAGGAGACATATATATATGTATATATATAATTTACAATCACTTAAAACGATCACTTAATAAAAGAAAGGATAACATTTCACTGGGACAAGAAGCGAATCATTTTACAATACACTTGCTTCATGACACAAGAGAAATGCTAATGCGCACCATAAGGTGATGCCCTTAAAAAGAGATATCCTTGGTTTCTTTAATCCTGCCGTAACGCAGATTACGCAATTACGTTTTTTCAAAATTTATGTTCGACCTAAAGGGGAACGCCATTGGGCAAAAATCTATGAATTACCCAGTCATATTGCCGTTCTGCGTGGCGTATACCAATCTGAGAGGAGCATTGTTATTCAAGGGACCGCACTTGCGTATTTCCAAGATATATTTTAAGGCCTGCTCATAAACTTGGGATGAAATTACCAAACTTTTTGTATAACAGCATACATGCAAAAATAAATAGTTGTGTTTTAACGCATAACTTATATTTACGTACAAATCATCATCTTTTGCTATGTCACACGTTTTATCCTGTAAGGTCGTTAATATTCCCCTTAGGAATTGCCAGAAAACATAAGTAATATTAGCGTGATCAGATTGTTTTTCATGGTTAATGAGGGATGTGTTTTGTAATAATATCCACTTAGTATTTTTAATACAAAACACTTTTTCAAAAGGCGAAACACTCAATATACCACAACAATTGCAAGCGTGAAGTTATGGTAGCCAGCTGCCGTTCCAAACTAGGAAACCGTATGTTTATTCTCAGCGTTATAAACAAACTACATAAAGTTTCCTAGTTCTCTTTTTCACGAGCACTTATTTTGCTTTATTTTTATAAGGTGATGCTGAAATCGTTTCGAATGCGACACAAAACAATTTAAATGTGTTGACCTGACTGTTGCACTCTCCACGACACATTAGTTTCTTATTGAAACACATCACAAATTATTAAAAGAACTGATTTGTGTTACTCATAAACGGGCGTTTTAGAACTTTCCCGTCTCTGAGCTGCACCATGCTACAGCGTAATTTACAAAAATATAACCACAGAATGGTACAGTCGTTCGGGCGCGGTCCCATACGCCTTCGATATCGCCTCGAGGCAGCAATAATTGGTAGCGACGAGGCCGGTGATGAAAACCACGCCTAAGTCCAGTGCAGGGGTGTATATTGCCGTTGAGGCCATAGACACCAGTGGGGATCCGGATACTACATAGGAATTGCCGCTACCACAAGGCGGGAATGCCTCTTTGGCGTACTGTTCGTGATTAACAATCCACTTAGTCATTCACCGATTAGAGTCTCCGCACTGTGGAGCTAACTGGCTATGAACAGCTCCTTTGGGAATCTTTTTAAAGCATTCACGGAACCTATAAGTCGGTCAACATTTACATACGTGTGATCGTCCACTTTCACTATCTTGGTTTGTAACTGGCAGCGTACTCAAAGTTTAGTATACTCTTGATTGTCAAGTATCGATACAAGTCGTCAAAGTCGAACATCAAAATATCCCCACGCGATTCTATCTTATAGCGTACACTACCAAAAATTTCTTCCGGCACCCGGCCAGTGACAAAGAGGATGCTACGATTCGGTGCAGCTTCAGCATGCTTCGCCCATGTGGAACGAATCGCCTGACGGCGACATATGTTTTCCTGAGCTGACATTACTATGACAAGCAGCTCACTGCGACATTGTTTTTGTGGGCGCACAACTGTACGGTATCTTAAGGCTGGAACGGTCAAGCCATCGTCAGAACTGCGTTGTGCTCCTGTCGATAATTAGGTATGAGTCCTGAGGGTGTGACTATGCTATACATGTGATTATTCTTGAACGCGCACATAGTATGAGCATAATGTACATAAGCCCAAGAATGCAAGGCTTAATTTTCAGCTTTGACCGCACTCGACCACAGACCTTAATATCACTAGTACATTTCAAAAAAGCATGTTCGCTCATTATGCCTGTGGTATCCGGGAAACTGCTCAATTTGGACGGCTGAACTCGAAGTGCCCACCACTGGGATAGCGCGCTTTCCTGGCCTGCACTTCAAACGCCTCTGCCCGGAATGCGTGCCAGGATGCACACCATCGAAGTTCTCTTTCCATCGTGATCACTCTAAATCATTAGGTGATGGAAATGTAAAATTCATTCGCCCCGCAGGCATTTTGTTCAATTTGTAAGGCTTGTTTTATTCGCAAGGTTTAGTGTGTTAACGACAATGCTCTTATTAAATAGCAACCAAAATAATAATTCTGCTAGGATAGTGTTCATAATTCCGGTGGTGATGGTCGTAAGGGTGGGAGAGACAAAGGAACATTTAAGTGTGACAATGTGACATCCTACACAAAGGCAAACTAAGGATGCTGGTATTCTGTGTTAAATGTTACAAGTCTTACAAAAGATAATGAAGGTTGATAAGTATCATACCCCAAAAATTTAGACATTAAAATTAGATTACAGTGACGTCACCCGTCTGTCATAGCGACATCAGTTCAATGTGCGTCGTCATCAATGTCACCTTATCATGTATCGATTAACTGGGGGCAACTACACAGCCTTAATATCTAAACGTGCCTAGAAAGATAACAGCTTCTAAGTTCATGTTTTACTTGGTACTGAGATGCTGTATTCCTGAAACATGACCCAGCATTAGATATAGAAATACGTGGTGGTTTCTAAAGTGAGATAAATTTCTATTTGAAATATGGTGCACAGAAGTGTAAAATTTTCAATGTCTGTTTTACTTGCGTATTTATTTGCATATTTATGCATCTAAATATTCTTAGGGCTGACTGTCAGCCAACATTTAACGTCCTCGACACCGCTTTTCGCATTATCTCGTAAGACTGACCCCATAAATGTAAATGCAAAATTGCAGGAATCGAACCTGGGCACCAATGTGTTTTCTCCTCCGGTTGGAACGGGCACGCGAACGCGTCAAGTTACTGAGTGCGACGTGTATGTATGCATCTAGCGTCGTTAAAACAACAAAATCTGTAGAATCAACACGTGAATGGCGATGCAAGAACTGGTGCTATTTATGTGTTATTTATTTATTTATTTAGGTGTTATTTATTTATAAAATGGTGCATAGGTTCAAGTTTAAACAAAAAAAGTAATTCCCAAATAGTGTTTTTATACTTCGAGTCAAGTACGACATTTGGCCTAGCTTTACGCAACAGTATGAGCTAAAGTCCATCTAGTGCACAGAAAATGTCACTAAAATTCCTATCGATTTCAACAGTAACTGTGTTTAACAGTTACTGTTGAAATCGTTTAACAAAGAGCATCTTTAAGAAGATATAGGTAATGCTCACATGGCTGCTTACTCCAGGACAGTATGTTTAGATTAAAAAAGTATTTCTTCCAGGTGTAGCATTGTCCTAGCTATAACATCTATTTTATTTTCAGAAAAATTCAGCAAGCGGCTCCGCGCTGACAGTCTATAAATGTTTCGGTAGAAATGGCCATGTGAGCATTTCCGGTTTGCCACAGGGCGGCGCTTCTCTGCTCGCTGCTTGCGTTGGTGTCACTTTGCTTTGTTAGTGTAGTGGCAGCAACTCGTGTCCCCCAGGAAGAGATTAGTCAAGAGAATAATCTACGTGTCCAAGATGACACCCGCTCTACTTGGTAAGTTTCATACAGCAAATTTTTTAAAAATTATGCCCTTGTGACAGAATCGTAGATTACAAGAATGCATCGTTTAGGCTATAGCGGTGCATTTACAGCATGAGAAACACCTATAATGACATCAACAACCTTTGACGCAGGTTTTGAAACGGCTGCCATAGTGCCAATATTGAGAGCAACAATATATCCCGCAATGACATTTTTTTTACCATACTAATGCACCTCGAATCTTCGAAACAACAGCAAAGGTCGTTTGTGTGACGTTGGAGACTTTTAACCAGTTACAAAGGCATAACCAGGACACAGAGTGCTCTTGTTATGAGAACCGAACGCCGCATGAGTAGACAAACGCCACATTACACAAGCTTTCCGAATGAGTATCTATTTGTGGACCTCGCAATTGAATCAACATGTGTTTGAAGAAGGAAGAAGAAGACTGCTTATACATTGAAAATCGATTGAAAGGATCTCGTCCAACGCCAGTCATCCCAACTACATGTCTCCACATCACTACGTTATTCCACATTATTCTTTTTTCACACGAATACATATCAGCATAGAGTGCCTAATTCTTTTTGAAATAATTCTAGTCGACACTTAATACCCACGACAAATTCTTATTGTCTAGTTACGATCATTTCGAAACCTGTATCAAAATTATTTTTAAATTAATAATTGGGGTCAAACTCAATGTGAACGTGCAATATATACGTATTTTCCTTATATATCAAATGAAGCTCACGGTAATAGGTCGGTTTTCATGAATAAAAGTTTGACCCTTAAGGAAGTGAATTGTTCGCGCACGGCTGCAGTGAATTTCGCGTAGTTCGATTTTGTTGAGCTTTTGTCGGCGAAATGCTTTATGATCAGTTGGGTCTTTCTGATGAGGCGCACCTTCGTGACGTGTCTCCGGGACATATCTGAACTCTATGTTATAAAACGGGTCCCGATCATTTTTTTAGTGCGCCCTTGGGACTTCTGCCAATACGTAGTGGTTATAAAGTATCTGTTTCGAGCTGGAGCCCACCACTGGTGAGCTTACCCTATCATGAGGAAGATACCAGCTAAAACATCGGGTTTTTCTATTGAAACAAGGACTATTGGAAGAACTAATGTTATTAAGACCGGAGGCATCCACAAAACATTGACTGAAAAGAAAAGCAGTCCGGTGCTGGTGCTATAGCCGTTTCGTCCGGCAGAATATGGGGTATAAATTCAGCCGTTAACGCTTTCATAGCTGATGGTGTGTAAAGGCCAGAAATAGGCGTTCAAGGTGTTAACATGGATAGTAATGATAGCGTTAGCGATAGACCTGCTCAAGCCAAGGACAGAGTCCGAATATCTGATGAACGATGAAAAATGGCTACAAAGGAAAACACAACGAAGTGGATCAATAGGCTGAAAGCGTAAATCAACTGCACCGGCGACAACAATATAACTATTTCAAAGAAACTGTCTGGCGTGGTTATCACTAAAAAAGTTGAAGTGGTCTGTGATGGCCGTACTCCGTTCGTCGGTAAACTGTTTGAGGGAACCTTGCCCGTAGTGTGCACTGAACCCTTCAGTGACCTTCCTGGTACCAAACTTGAATTGAAGTTTGGTTTAGTCCATGTGTGGGTAAGCTCTGTCGAGTTTGTCCAAAATATTATGAAGTTGGTGCCACTCTTGGGCTTCCCAATGATAACCAAGTGCAAAGATTGGGCGAAAATCGTACATGTTCATAGAGGCTTCTCCAAGAATGAGATCCAACAAGATCTGGCGGAGGCCGCAGTTATCGCCATTAAAATAGTATGCGTTAACAGACGTGGAAGTAATGAGCTGTGTATTTTTCAACGGACAAAACACCACTGCAATTCTTTATTCCATCTGCGGTGGTGTTCCTTACATGCAGAATACACAAAGTTGTGATGTACGCGGCCTCCCTTATCTCAAATAATAGGTGTCAAAAGCTGGCACACATTACGACCCTTGCCAGTGTGAGGTGGACTGTGAAAATACGTTAAAACAGCTCATTGCACGAACAATGCAGAAACAATGCCAAACGTTCCAACTAGTCCATTTACAGCACTAAACAATAACGTGAGAAAGTGTCGAATGTGGCAAAGAGAGCTTGGGCTAAGGGTTATTGGATTAAATGAAGAAACGTTGGATGTTTTTTGCAATTCCTCAGCGCTGCATCTGAACAGTGGGGCGGGAGGCTCGTGAAATTGGCTCAACTCGAAACACTTACAGACTTCCTCAAGAAAAAAATGCGGTGTTGTACGCGATGACAATGTATATGGTAATAGACTTGGGGGAGACTTGGTTAAAAACGGTTGATTACAATGGTTCGGATATTCGGGCTTCAACTTCATTGGCTCGGGTATGGGACTGACAGACAAAATAACGGCGTCAGCATGTACATCTGCTGGAAGTGTATTATCGTCGAATGAGCCAAAGAGCCAAAGAGACTAATGAGGATAGCAAAGTGCAAGCGGTGTATGTTATCCTTAAAAAGCTGTTTTAAGGGTGATATTATCGGCTTCAATTTCTGCCACTTCACGTGTACGGTACCTGATGTACTCCAAAAATTCTACATCAAAGCTATAGACGTCCTTGCATTGTGATGGTAGATTCAAACATCAATCTGATGGTAAAATTATTTTGCAAGACCTACGTTTCTTCCTTCTCCTCGAGGAGCTATCACCACATCGTGGATGAAGTTACACGCGTCAGCAATTTGTATTGATCGAACAGTGATTGGCAACTCTGAGGGTTTTGTTGACATTTCTCCAGCTATTTGCGCTCCCCCATTTTCCGTTAACTATTCGGTTGCTATTACTGTTGTGGCTGGGTACTCCGTTAGTCATAGGAATAATTAGCCCGGCCTGTGTTTGTTGGTGCAATCATGGCCATTCGGCTGTCGTCAGAAAGGATGCTGGAACTGAGTTGGCTTACTCTACACGACGTGAGGGAAGTAATAGCTTTTTTGAGTTTTTCTGTGAAGGTTTAGCTTGTGAATATAAGACTTGTTCCATATTTACAAAGGGAAAAGGACGGGAAGTTCTCAAAGCGAAAACTCCTTGTCAGAAAAAAAATTAAATTTACTTCGAGATTAAGGAGTTTACGGTACTCTGTAATTCAGTTATATTGTTGGTACCTGAAATTTGGTTTCCAAACTTCTAAATCAGCCTACTACCTTAAACTCCAAAGATGTCGTTAAGATCTAAAGGCTGTTAAAACGGCTTTCTATCAAAACTGGGAAGTTCAAGCTATCATGCTATACAACTAGGGACCTCCTAAATATATTTTGTGGGCGTAAGAAACAAAAGACTGCCTCACTGCTCCACTCTTTTTCACTGTCACTACCGTCACTATTTTTTGCGTCACTAAGTTTTTGCTGCATTAGAGTCTACAAAAGTAATCGGGCCTCCGGAGGTAAAATCCTGATTGCTTTCCCGATTCCGAAGCCCGATTCCTAGAGGTCTAATTGCTACGCAGTAATTACCATGCTATGTCATCTCAGGTAGGTTAAAACTCCTGTGAGCGGGGTGATGCGTGTCTACAAGTCATTGGCGCTGCCGCTTCTATGGTATGGCACAGCAGTTTGGAGAAGGGGTGATTAGGAAGGAGAGATTACCAAAAATTACGTTACATTCAGTTCACGTTGCGCTTCTTACCTTTAAAATGTCTGAAGAAACCATTTGTAGTAACATTGCTTTCCCAATCGTCCTCACGCCGAGAAGAACAGCCCGTAAGCCAACTGAGCTTCTGTTGCCTATTACTGTCAAGGACATTAATCGCCGTGTTCTCGCATATTGTCTTGTGGCTATCCGGGGCTCACCTTCTCTCGTGTTCACTCTTATCAACGAAAAATGATCAACGAAGACATTCATGTTTGATTTACGTCAGAAATGATTTTATGTATTTGATGTACGGCTATTTGCGGTTTTTTGTTTTTTTGGTGTAGTTTATTTGAGCTCGGTATACATCTTTTTAATGCGTGTGTACTTTACTGTAATGCTACTGTATAATTTGCAATTAAGGTTAATATAAAAAAGTATCAACTACGTGGGCTTAAGCATTTCTGAAACTGCTACTCCATGAAAGAGTCACATTCAAGTGACTTTAAATAATTATAATAACAAATGTGAATGTTGTAAATATTCGCGTGCAGTTCCGTACATAATTAAGCATAAATAATTATGTATTTAAGTGACTCCGGCAAGGAAGACACTTTTTATTATAACGTTTTTGAGTATCTGAACGGTCTAATACTTGCACTTCTGTCATCAAACACTGTACTGTATGTATCGAACATAATTCTAGTTGATGAAACTGAGTGTAAAAATCTTTATCCAATCAAAGGTTATTCAAGAAGAAAGAATGCGCGGTAATATATCATTGTCTGCTTCTCTACTTGCATCTCTATAAAGATCTCTATAAAGACTAATCTCTACAGAATCGCCTGTTTGAATTGTCAGGAAAAACCCTCACAGAAAAGAACGGTCAACACTTTTGAGACGCGTTCCTCGTAACTTTTGTCCCGATGAGTTGTGAATTGTAGCCGTTGTTTTGGTCATTCTCTCGCAAACCTCGAATATCAATGATGTGATGATACATTTCTGAACATATTAGTTGCATGAGTATCCATAAAATACGATAGCCTTTAAATAACTGTGAATTACGGTAGTGTAAGCCACTGCATGAAAACAACTACATATTTTGTTTTCAAATAAGAAACACAAAGCACAAGGCGTCAATAATATATTCAGTAATATATAGAAATATTTAAGAAGATGCAACGAGAACGTGAGGTAAGTGATAACCAAAAAGGTAAGCGAGGAAGAAGTTGTAAAATACGCAGCACTATGCATAAGGCTTTAAGACGTTTTTAAGACAACTTATTTTTACAGTTAAATCTAGCTTTTTGCGGGCGACATGAATAGAACGCTGCTGGAAACCCCGCTACCGCGCTTGTTAAAAACTTACGCTGAATTAAAAGGTACCTAATAATTTTTCAGAATAAAACCAACAATCTACTGGGTGCGGTCAATATCTGGATGATGTGCTGAATATAATCTAATGGGTGACGTGCTATGTGACGGGTTCTACTTACCAGTTTAAGGGTATCTTTTTTGTCCCACGAAACGTATGCATTGCATTATTTGCGTACGAATGTGTTTGTACATTGAGGGAAAGTTGTTGAGTAGTCTCTATGTTAGCGCCTACCCGACTACGTCAATGCACACGCTGATATTAAGAGTAATAATAGTCACTCATAACGATGACGGCCGCAATGCAAAACGATGCTAATTAAATATAATGAACGTAGGCCATTCATCGGCAGGACAGTTCCTGTTGAGACAAACGTTGCTGAAGTCAGGCGCTTTAGGTTCAATTATATTGGCTGGTAGCCGGTACGGCCGAAAAAATGCTTCGTGATTCTCCATTGCTCGCTATCGAGTGGTGATTAATATGCAACGCGTCATTTGCATAAACGTCGCGTTTTGTGAGAGCGTATTATCCGAACCGCAGCATATGTATGGCTCAAATATGAATGTCTTCATCGCATCGTCCACAAACGCCAACAACGTGACAGAGACGTCACCTTTTTACATGGGTCATGAGGCAAGTAACCTTATTTACCGTTTTATGGTATTAGGTGGGGCAGATTGGCTAAACGGAAGATTGAAAGGCGTATGGACCTGCACGCTCCAATTAAGAAACGATTCGTGAAAGAAATATTAGAACCAATTATAGGTATTTGTTTCTCGAACCGTTTCATAGTTACAGCATGCAAGCCCATATGTCTTTTAACCTACTGTTTATATCATACAATTTATACTTTATATATATATATATATATATATATAATCCTCAATTTAATTCCAGAGGCCTCCATGCTTGTAGATATAGTGTACTATAGATTGTACGGTGCAAAGTGATGCACGTAAACGGTAGGTTGGCGCTTCATAGATTTGCATGGTGTCGAGCAATTGCGGGCCCGGCCGTCTTTTCCCTGCGCCCCTTTTCGCCTCCCCTAGCACCTCTTCTCGACCAATTCGTCTTCCCCCCTGCTGCTCTGCGTCGAAGTATTCCCTCCTAGCTCTCTCTCAATTTCGAGGTCCATAATATTATATCACCAGCTTGTAACCGCAGACCAGCAGCTCTACTGACGTCTATGTAAAAAGCAGGAGAAGACAAGGCGACTGATGGCGCCTGCATCGGTGAGAGGTTATTAAATGGAGGTACAGGTTGACGCGCGTTATTCCATTTAAGGGAGTGTTCAATGATATTGGCATAATTGTTTTTGTATATACAGTATGAGCGTATTTTTTATAGGGTTCCGAAACAGTGCGTTTTTGCTTTACGGGAAAGAGCCCTAAGTGTCCGGTTTACGCCCTTAATCTGGAGCAATACCCATTAAATACCACTCCCTTAATAGTTTCTTACAAGAATTAGACCTGGTATCACTACAAAGTGTTACTTTGACACTGAGTTCCTCCTATACTGACACCGCTTTGCAAGACTATTTGTAACAGCACCAAAGCAGTATCAGTGCCAGGAGTTAACGCCAAGGCATTGATTTAAATTCTAAGCATTAATAGATGCTCATTATGTCTAGAATATAAAAGGCAGCAAATAGTATGAATATATCACTATTTGCATGTAGAATTGCTAGAATACTTTGCATTTTTTTATTTTCGTTTAGGACCTCACTGATCTCCTCGGCTTGTTGTTACATGTTAGATGCCGTTGGCACGTTACATTTATATGGGGTCCGTCTTACGAAGTAATGCAAAACTGCTACCGTGGACGTTAAGTGTTGGCTAATGGTCAGCTTTAAAATATTTAGATGCCGTTGGCACAAAGCGCACCCATACATTAACTTCCTTTTCGCCGCAAAGGTATATTAGTCAGCCTACCTAAATAAAAACATCCAGATGAGCCTCGGTTCTCTGAGCATTCATCCGTTATAATTGAAATTTGCTACTATAAACTGTTAATATTATCTGCTCCGCTAGCTATTAGAGGGAGTCTTCCCATCCAAAACCGTATGAAAAAGACGTTACCCTAACATTAAAAGAGTAAAGAACGCTTAAAATCTAGCATAGGTAAGCCTGCGCATTCTTCCTAAGGAATGAATATTTTAAAAAACTTTTAAACAGGAGTTTTCATAGTCTAATTAGAAAACATGGGTTTAATGGATGAATGAGGAATGCATGAATAAGCTGCACCTTGCACTATATACGCAACGGTTTTTTAATGCACCATTTCACCGAAATTCAGTACAAAACAAATTGTCGTTTACAAGCGACGTGAACCCATTAATTTTTGGCTTCGTATAAACAGTCTAACTACGAAAGGGCGCAGCGTATGCGGAATTTCAAGACTGCGTACGAAAAAAGCTTACGCAAGGTAGGCCGCTCAAATTAAGACATCTCTTGGGGGAAAGAGAGGGTGGGACAGAGAGAAAGGCGAGAGAATCTTTTGAAATGTAGCCACGCGTGTTTCGTAATTTTCTTTTCTGTTCCTTTTTATAATTATTCAGATCATATTAAAGATTATATGCATAATGCAAAACAAATAAAAATAGAGAAATAGCTAATTCCTTGGAACGAAGCTGATCTTAGTTGGGCCTAGTTGGTCTAGGCGTTAGCTAGGCCTCTTAATTCGTATTTGGTCTCCTTAGGAACTATATAACCTACATTTTTCGGTAGGGTCAATTATATTACGTCACATTAACGTGAGTAATAATATAAATAAAAATACCCATTTTCGGAAATGGGGTCAAAATCGAACAAAAAGAAAGCATCAAAATACTAACCGGCTTCATCTGAACAATGAGTTGAGATACTAGTTTCTAGTGAGAATTGACCAGTTGATGAAGATCAATCGATGACAAATAATTGATGAAGATCTCTTTAAAAAGCGCAGCCAAGAATGTAAATCGAAACCAAAAGCACCAATAAAAACTTTGCCTTTAAAGTATTTCTTACTGAAATGCAATAAAAGTTTTTATTATTCAATGCGAAGAGAGACTCAAGGTAACGATGTAAATTATAGTACAAGCTCTACAGATCCAAGAACTCAGGGCTGTACTAGACGTAATCCACATTGCAGGCTGGTTTCAATCCGTAATTACCTGATTTAGTTGCCTCCTTCCAGTATCGATATTTTTAGGTGACTTGTGACAATATAACGGACGCTTGCAAATTCTGTGGCTAACTGGCTTATTGCAGGGGCTCTATGTCTACGGGAGAATCCTTTTTGCTACACCCCTACGTATCGTTGCTGACTAGGCCTTTGACGCTGACGGCCTCTAGGGGAATTCCTTTCGTCCAGACGATGGTCAGGTCCGAATATGCTAGCCACCCGTTCAGCTTTCTCAAGAGGTAATAAACTTCTCTTCACATAGATTTATTTAATTGTAAGCAACAACACCAATAGACAAAGTACAGAGTGAGTGGTATTGGTTTTTTTTATATAAGTTTGCTTAATAACTGCGTAAGTAACGGTGTTATCGTTTTCATAATACTCGCGGTTTTAGTTATGATGGGTGTTGATCTGCCGGACTTCATCATGAATCAGCGGAACGGCAATCGTATACAGGCTTTCCGAAACCGTCTGATCCCGAGTGAACGACGATAGACAGTCCCTCTCCATCCCTGCCAATCGCTACAATTTGTGAAATCAAAAGAACCTTAAAAAACAACCAGTTTGATCTCCGATCTCATTTCTTCACTTTGATGATTCGTATCTCGAACACGTCGACCATACAACGCCACCGACACACACAAACACGCTAAGGTAATTGAATCATAATCGTATTGTGAACTTTGGAGAGTCATCAATCCTAGACATACAAATGCTCCGCATAGATCGCCAGAACAGTCAAAAAGTGCAATACACGGTGCTGCACTATTGTAGCCCGCCTAACCTTTGTTATCATGTTACGTCACTCAAATAGAGATGCGATGCGTTGACAGCCCAATACAATATACAATCAATCATTTGTTGCTCGTGTTGTTGCCTTTGAAGAGCGGGCAACATCTTCTCGTGTCTGGGTAGATTGAGATCTACCTATCTCCAATCATTCTACATACTTATAAATATACTCATATTCTTCATATAAATTAAAATACATTGCGAATACGGAACCTAAACGCGTACGAAATGCATGCCAATGAAAATCAAATAAAAATGCAACAACAGGAAACTGGCCATAGCACTTCGAACCCGGATTGCTTGCGCAGCTATGTGAATGGATCATACGTTTGTACGCTAACAAATGACAAACGGCGGCATAACGTATATATATGGGACTCGACTTATGTCGGAGAAAAAGATACGTTCCTTGCAACAGAACGTTTTGAGGGTGTCCAGGATCGGAAATTAAAATTAATGCAAACAACATAAGAATATGGTTTTGCTCTATGAGGTACACTATATATTAATCAATTTTCGACTTTCTACAACAGCGAGAGTAACGTTTCTTGTCATTTGTAGTTCTTATACTTAATGCCCTTATAGTAGCCGTCTGAACCAACCCTCGTCTGTGACAACGCAAATAGTATCTAAAATTATGTATTGACACATAGGCACACAAGCTTGGTTAGCATCCATTGCGCAATGCGCGGCAATGCCTGGATTGGATTTTTATCCATTGAATTGTAACACTATTCAGGCAACTTCTCTCAATGCTTTTCTCACACATGGTATACTGCATTGTCATTTCTAACAACGATAACAATGATAATAAAAATGATAAAAGTTAGGTGAGTAACTAGAATGTACCGTCCACAACTTATGATGTTCTGTTTTGAAGGTCACATTTTACGCTTCTAACAAGCGGGTAATGGCAGGCATAGGCGATCAGTATAAACGCCACGTCACCCTCGTTGGATTCATAGCATGGTCGACACACTTACGCATTATCTAAGGGCAGTCAGCAACTGTCTCTTTGCTACTTTGCTGACGAGCACGCTTTGAAAGGGAGTCATCTTCTCATGTGTGTAGTACTTTTGAACTGAGTGGAACTAGAACTGCTTTTACTATTTCTTGCAGGAATCTCTAGGCATTTATTTGAGCATAGGTAGAAGGTCTTCTTTAGTAGCAAAAATATCGTCGTGCACGCCGACACGTCAGAAAGCAGGCCCAGGAGAGTCAGATGTTAAACAGCATAAATGAACCACGAATGATAAACATGCATCGACAGAAAAATAAAATCAGGTTCGCAGAAAAAGAGCCATAAGCAACAATGTTCTCCAAGAACCGCAATAGATTACAGTCGCTACTCTCATTCTGTCAACTAAGTAATAATTACGAATTACCATATTATCAATTAAAATGTCGGTCTCACACTCGTCACAACACCAACATAAATTAACCCATTGCTATCATTATATTTATTGTACTACTATGATTCTTGGAACTAAGCAAAAGTAAACTAGTATTGACGATGATATACATGAAATAAAATTTAAAATAATATTAATAGAGATAGGTATCAAAATGAGCAGTGAAATAACGGTTTATGAACGAGAAGAACACGGCATCAACGCGTGATAATGCAATGATGCTAGTAAAGCGCTCTTCTTGGGCACTTCGTGGACGTTCTCATTGTCGTACTAAGTTAACAATACTACTAATAGAATATTAATGAAAAAACTTATAATGAGAACAATACTAATAATAAAGCTTAGTAAATCATGC
Organism: Tropilaelaps mercedesae; assembly: GCA_002081605.1. Lineage (NCBI taxonomy): Eukaryota > Metazoa > Arthropoda > Arachnida > Mesostigmata > Laelapidae > Tropilaelaps > Tropilaelaps mercedesae. The sequence continues at coordinate 15,610 of MNPL01028251.1, forward strand.
TTCTGAAAAATGCGCTTTGTAATCTATTGTGTCTCCATTTCTGGCAAACATAGATGCTTTTTTACTGCATGACAATAACACGATATAACGAAAATGGCTACATATTGGATTTATAAAATCCATTCTATTATCGATTTACTCCTATTCATTATCTAGAAATGCTGCCACACGTGAACCTTGTAGATACATTTGCCCTTAAGTAAAATTAATTTCCTTTCTGTGCTTCAAAGGGGGTTTTTCTCACTTTCTGAATTAAACATGTTATACGTACATTTAGTCCTAAAGCAGCGACAGGTAGAGCGCGGCGAATAAAAATCCACGGATGTGCGTCACCGCAGTGTGTAACTAAGAGGCGCGACGAAGAACACTAAGGTTACTACCACTGAGCTGCAAGAACTTATTAAAAACATGCTACGCGTAAAAAGAATTTGTAAACACGAAGCAATAACCACTTTCCCCTAAAATAAATTCCAATTTTGAGCATGTAGACGTTGATTGACGCATACTTGCCGTATAATATCGTGGGCGAAGGATCCACTAATTACAATTAATAAAGGATTGTACAACATTCTTCTATTAATAAAATAATAATGAGGTGTGTAGAGAATACTTAGTCCTTCTTAATTTCTACACGTTTAATATATCTGTATATAAAGACTGCCATCCATATATACTATCAGATTTAACCAGGCTGCTCTACTACTCAAAGAATACGAGCTTCGTTCAGGTATTGCAAAGAGTAAAACCCCAAGATACGTGATATAGCTCAAATTCGAGGGTTTAAACAAAACTACAAACAAATTATGACGCTTCGCTGCGATGTAATTATGGCGAAAATACATAGAAATACGAAATAAAACGAAATTGAAGTGAGATAAGTGAAAATAAAAGTAAAACCACCGAGTATATTATTATACACGGAGAATCTACTTACTGCTATTATAAAAAGATGAGCCATCAATGTTCCTAAAATCTTTCTCGTGCTTTTTCGTGCTTGTGCTTGCTCATGTGCTTTTTCTGCGAGATATTCTGTTGTGGAAAATTACACTCCATTATATGTAAGTTTTACTTTCTCATTAACCCATAATGATATCTTATTAATTCTACCAGTCGGCACAATAGATAATAGATTTATCTTGGCAGCCTAAGAATTAACTTTCACTCAGGTAAAAGTGATTCCAGGTTATTGTCTACAATGGTCAACACATGTTATATATTCATGACAATGCACGGCCTTTTTCCAACTTGAAAGAGTGCAGAAATTCTTCTAGTTCAAGCTTCTATAATGTTTTTAATATTGCGTCTTAATTAACCTTATATAAGAAACGTCAACAATAATATACGGTAAAGTAGAAGAACACAAACAATGCTATTGGTGTTAAGTACTGCAGCAGAGAAACGATACATCTGGGCAGCATAAATAAATATGGTTGTACTTACAAGATCTGCAAGGTGTTGCTGTACGTCGAGATTCAACAAATTTTTTGCTAACACACTATATTGAATTGGTCCATAATTAACGACAGATATTCAGAAAACTGGAATAGTGTAAGGGAAAAATTTAAATTTATTGCAACAGACGAGCCTCCGTAACAGTTACTACATAATCTGAGTCACCTATTACTAACTGGCATGTTAAACGCCGATTTCCCTATTTCTGTGAATTCTAATATCCTTAATATACCACCTTCACTCTTATGAACGAGATGGTGGAACACAACACGCAGTTTCATATAATTGCTAAAATTTGGCCTTACTTTTAGAACAAACTAATCGGTCTTTAACGTGTTAAACTCTGAGTGATTATTGAATTTCTTGTATCTACGCGCTTTGTAAAGATATTCTTTTAGCCTTATAAGGTACATAATGCCACACTTGGACAGATCTAAATGAAACTTGGCATATATTCAAGATTACGTTACAAGCAAAATTATGATAACTGGGCTAAGCAGAAGGTTGGCCCGTTTGATCGTCGCCAGAAAGGGCTGCACATAATTCGTGGTGTCAAACCTCACCTTTATAGTGTAATTACTCTCAAGTGGTATCGAGTTACAGTACAATGGAAAAATGTGAAGCCTTAACGGAGGAAAAAGATGTGTATATTCCCTACAATGTCTTTTATTTCCCCGTCCAACCTTGCGGCTGCAACTTTGCCACAACGCCTGCTGTTTGTTCAATTATCTGTATCAGGCCATTAGAGCAATATCTTATACTATTTTAATTATTTCTAAGCCTCTAGTGACCCTATATATATATATATATATATATAGAAGAAGATTGGCTAGAAGTTACATTCTTTAAAATTATAGTAAACTGATAAATGGCAACATTTAAGTATGGAAATACATTCATCATTTATAATTTTATTTATTAAAATTGTAGAACATTGTTGGGAAGCATAAAAAAGCGCGACTCAACGTAAAAAATTAAACATACAAAAATGAAAGATTAGTTCAATATAAAAAAGCCGCGTTGGAGCAACATGGTGTTCGTTAAGCGTGCAAAGCCATCCTCGTTCAAAGTACCCCGTTTGGTCTGCGTAACCATGGTTACTCAACCAGCGCTCATCGCGCTCTCCCTCAAGATTTGTAGCCCAGTCCTGTAGATAGAGCTCTCGAGAAATGTGATACTTCAACAAATATCATATATGAAAGACAACATGTAGACAGTGGTTGGTTAAATTTACGCAATTACTGGTGTTCCAACGCAAATATGGACAATAGGCCATTGACATCATCGGCCCGTCGACCGCCATCGGGATTTCGACCCTTTACCGGTAAGATATTCTATATAGTTGTGGTAACTTTTCTCTCATGGTGGTCTACGAAGATACCTTTTAGCTTATACTGCTTAAGAAAAAAATAGGTTCTCAAGAATAGTCGACCTAAACATAAATACAATAATATATAAAACTAAAACATAAAAATTAAAACATTAAAATATAAAAATAAAACATAAAACAAAAAAACATAAATACGAGGCAGCAAGAACATTCGTGTCTGTTAGATACTCAATGAACTGAAATCAAATACCCGAAGCAAAAGATCTCTCCGTATTGCTTGGTGTTTCTCCCGCCTTACAAGATATTGTATCGCTAATTTAATTATATGAATTAGAGTTAACAGGCAATATATATGTTTAAAAATTAACTCTTTTCGTATGATGCGTTAGAGGAACGCTGGCATGGGAAATGTTCACAGGGTATCTATAGAATGCACGCCAGCGAAACGTACCGAAAAAAAGCATTGACGAAAACCCATAATTTTGTTTAATCCATTGAATTGGAAGAAGTGTATCACTCATTTGCCCTGACGCAATTTGTAAAGCGCGTTTTTGCCATATTTCGATGAAGCTAGAATTTCCTAGAATTTTCTAGAATTTTAGAATTAGAAGATGAGTGTAGCACAGTAAATTGTTTACAAAACGTACAGGTCTTTTGAATCGTGCACGCTGTTGCCTGTCAGCGATGAGCACAATATACACATGTACACTATCCATACGTCGATACTTAGGTTGTAAGCGTCTCATGACATCACTCATACAATTATATTTTTAAGATTTCATTAGTGTTTTTTCATTAGTGCATTTCTGTTTCTTTAGTGAAATGACGTTTTTTTCTATTGGAATCGTCTTATCACGCAGGAAAAAGCAGCCTTGCGAATGGCTCCGTTCCCGGTACTGCGAGTCGGTTGGTGTCCGCCGCTGCAAACCAAAGACCGGGGTCCCGCTCAACACGAGCTCCTTTACCATCATCTGTCAGTATTTCTGACAGACCAACGACACAGCACGGACTATACGCTCCTAAAACTGGTAAATGCTCCATATTGAAGATGATTGGTTAACAACCAATAAAAAAATACGAAAAATAAATACAATGATTTCAGATGTCATTTTGTGCCTGTCGAGTTCTAAATCTGGTGTCTTTACTCTTATAGTACATTTAACGAAAAATTTTTGATTCCACGGTCGCTTTTAAGTTGTACTGAAAACTTTGTGTTACCGTTAATGACAGTTCAATATCTATTGACAAATACGTATCGTGTCGCAAGTAATGAAAGTCGTGGTCAGGAGTGTTGAAGGTAGAAAAGTGTTGCACAATAGGTGGCACACAAACAAGTCACCGATGGCGATTTGGCGCGTTCGTATGCAGCTTGAGACCGAAAGAAACATGTAAGTTGTTGCAGCCGATCATCTATAAAGTCTTGTACAAAGCTACGCGAACGCCATAGCATCTGAGTGTCAGGTCTGAGAAAAGGTGTCAGGACTATCTCGCTTAAAGAAAACGCATGATAATTGATCTATTGATGCCTCTTCAGGCACACGCTCAGGAACACAACGACAGATTCAGGATAAACCGTACTTCATGGCATTGATTCGGAATAAAATGTCTGAACTCTACGCGGAAATCACAAGACTTCGCAAAGAAAACGATCGAATGCACGAAGAGCAGAGAAGCGTGATCGTCCTCCAAAAAAAGGCGGAATCGCTAGCATCTGAGCTAAAAGCCCTTCAGGGAGAACTCGCTGACTACAATATTGTCGTGGATAAAATGAACATAAATGAAGGTGTTGATGACATCGAACATGAATGCAACGAGCTCAAGGTGAAAAAGTAGTTTACATTTGAAAACGCAACAAATTGTTTGGAGTTATGGATTAATCGAATTTTGAAAACTGATTGGGTGCGCATGATAATTGACGGAAAAAGCAACGTTGAAGTAGCCGCCTTATATTTTCAGTTTTTGTTAAGCCCGTGCCCATCTAATTCTTTCCTGGAATATTAACCTCTCAGGTTCTTTAGCTATTTTCTATAAATCAAATCGCCCGTATTTGAGCCAATGTATCGAATAGCGCCGGCTGGCCCTTCGAATAGAATGCATGAATTTTTCAGTACAAGGAAAGTATCTTCCCCACTAAGCCAAAAGCTTGATGTTTATATTTAAACTAAAGAAAGCCCGTTATTCAGGTATTACGAAGGTGACCCAAACGGGAGATAATAAACGTCGCAAAGCGTGTGCGAGTACATTGACATAGACTGAATTCCACTATCACTGTCAGATCAGCTTAGCGAGCCAGATTTCAGTCGCCATCGAGAAAAGAATTTTGATCCGGTTTCAAACGTAACACGATAAATGTAAATGTGGGGTCCACACGTGAGCGGGTATTCTTCTACACTTCTACGGGTAACTTTGTGAGAGCCATTCATAGAACTGAGGGCGATAAGAGAAAGAGTAGATGTTAAGCCACTTAATTTCCTCCTAAATGTTTTCTGTGAGTGACTCACACCTGATTTCGCTTAGCGTTGATTCGTGGCATCTAGCATCGTAAGACATTTCGCGTATCAATAATATTTTAAAAAGTGACACAATAGTATATCGAACACGAATTCTAGCCTATTTTCACAGATGGCTCCAGGATTGCTGCAGTCACAACTACAATGGACAACCGTATTTTGCGAATATTATTTTTGCGTATCTGCCTGCTTATCTCCTGAAGAAAATTCAAACAATCTCGCTTAGCGAAATACGAACGAATTACGAAATAGCGAAGTTAATGAGTCAAGCAGTTGATTCATGCGAACTGTCAAGCAGCATTGGTTCTGCAGACGCCACCAAGATAGCAAGCCTTGTTGATGTAATCCCCATAACAAAGCAAGAAAAAGGCAAAATGAAGAACTTCGACCCTGTGAAAGACAATCGAGCTTATACGCTAAAGAATGGGCAAACTCACACAGCCCTCATTGAAAAACCAGCAAATTCAGATTTTGTATAGCATAGATGGGAGATTGCATAAAGTGGCATTCTAGTTCCGAGAGGAATAGTTTGCAAAAAAGCGATTAATCCATCGACCACTTCTTAGCTTAGATGTTTATAACAGCAGCAGTAGCAACAGTTACTATTATTATTCGATGTATACTACATAATAGAGCCAACAGTGCTTAACAGAGCTAACATTTCTTGGCGTATGCTTACAACTCCGTTAAACTTCGAACCTTGTTCAGGTGCATATTGTGCAAATATTATTTGCAAATTTCAATAATCCAAGCTAATTGCTCATTAACAGGCATTGAAATTGAACTTTTTCAGCGACTCAAAAATACAAATTTCTGTATTTGTATAGCTTATTGATGCTTAGGGTTTGAATGTTGCTTCGTTATCATCAGAATGTTATCAATTTTTGTGCACGAGCACTTGCTCAAACCTCTTTAAAGCCGTGACACAAGTCTGTGGCGGAATATTCAAGTGACTTAAAATAAATGTGCGGAATCATCTTTGTTACTGAACTATAATTGTAAATATCGAATAGCGTAATGCAAGGTAAAAAACTGTCTTGTCACCAAATAACCTTGGCTGACCCTACGAATAAAGTGGCGTATTTTCGACACAACTACTCACATATAAATGTATTAGGCGCGTTCTAAATTACCGTGGTAGTTCTCTGGATAAGACAATCACATACCCTAAATATAATAAAACCCGGACCGGAAGAGTATTATTTTCAACATAAGAATGCCTGCTTAGTGTAACACCGGCTGCGATATGTTCAGATCATTGTAAATGTCCGTATACATCCGTCCAAATCACCATAAATCTGCTTTAGTTATAGCTATAGAGTAAAGAAAGAACTATTTTGGGATCAAGCGCAGAATTTATTACTTAACTTACGTTTGCTAGTTAGATGTGTAAACTGATTTCCATTTGTTTTCACAAAGATAGATGGTAAGAATGCTTTGATACAAACACTATTCCTAAGCAGATGGTAAATATTACACTGCAATTAGACAAAATAGTAGGCCATGATGCCCTTGCAGTTGATAAATGGACACAGTTATTCAACATTGCTAAGCCCACTAAAATAAGTAGCATACCTAACTGTTATTATATGAACCTATTCGGTAGATTCAGAACGATCAGGAGGCCCACTCTGTGGAGACTCTCTTCGAACAGCGACAGGAGAATGAGGCTAAGATTTGCGACCTGGAGCGTGAAATACTCGACGCTAGGTAAACAGGATGATTGAATTACATCGCGTACCACTAGAGCCTAACTGCATATACATACATATATATGTAAAAGTAACTATGAAAGTGTTAGGGTTATAGGCACGCAAAAGTTGTCCCACCTAGTTGCAGGGAAGAAAGTTAGGGTGAGATGTTAGGTGGTGCTTTTGTCCTTCCCTGCACAAATAAACGCATTCTCTGGATATATATATATATAGCTATTGAAAATACATATATGTCTGGAATAGAAATGACTTTGTCGTTTTCAAATTATATGGGTGTGAATCTTCACAACGTTAAGCAAACATCCGTATGCTAACGATTTTGAACAACTTGTTTTTGCGTACAAGAAAGCTGTGTGCATCGTAACAGAACAATTCCACAGATTTTTCGTTGAAAAGCGTACGCCTAGAATTTCACGAAAACTCATTAACTCCGAGGCTCACTACATTCCTCATATCAACGTGGTGGCCAGCTGACGAAAATAGGAAAAATGAGAATGAGAGGAGGAAAAATATCTTCACGTAATAAAATGCTGTTACTAAGAAGTAACATCACTTTTTCTATCCTGTTCATTGAAATTAAAATTAGTAAACGTAAAAGTCCGTGTTATGAATTCAACAATTAAATCTTAAATTCGGTTTATTACAAAATGTGAAATCTGACAGAAACATTGCGGACAACATGATATCCCAGATGAAGCCGGACCAGCGTCAAAAGTACGTGGAATTGATGCGACAATCAGAGTCGCTAACTGGAGAACGAGAAAAACTTCAGGAAGAAGCGGCTCGTATCGTTTCGAAGCGTAAACAGCTTGAAGAGGAAGTAGCACTGTCACAGGTCCATAAATACAAATGAATTTTGTGCTTTCGTGCCTGATAAACGATTGTATTATGTAGGACTACTATAATTATATTTTACCTTATAAAAGGCAGAGTTGAAGAGTGAAAAACGAAAATGTATTTTAAAACACAAGGTGAAACTGGAAGCAGTTGCTTTGTACACGAAGTTGCGTGAGGTCCGCGAAAAGAAAGAAGCCCTTCTTGAGGAAGAAGCTACAAAAGGGACTCCAGCTCAAGAAAGAGAACGTCTACTTAAGCAGGTGAAACAGGACAATGCACAGTTAGCAGGTACGCGAGCATAAAATTAACAAATATTGATCGCGGTAGTTTTTTTTTTTTTTTACAGACCAAATGAAGGTAGTACTCGTGCCATCAATGCAATAGATGTGTTTACCCACTCATTTTTTGATCGTAGTATTTCTAGATTGTAATAATTTTTAGACTGACCGATGGCATACAGAGGCTGGATAAATGTGTACTCTCACACGTTTGATTAGCTGGATTTACCATCGTAGCTAACATGACTTCGATAAATATTCTAAGTCTCATCAAACCTTTTATACTGAAATATTTATCAAAAAGTATATCGTTTACACTTTGATCGGCGTCTGCGCAATAGGTATCGAGGCAAAGATCCAGGAATTGACACAAAATATTAGTCGTGCAAAAGAAGAACTCGGCCAGCTAGACAATGAGCTTGAAGATCAAAACTCAGAACGTACCGCTAAATATCGCGAGCTTAAAAAGCGTGAGTGCATTCTACTATAAACTTTAATATCGCCTCATATGCAGATTTACTGTTTTAACTGTAACTGCTTCAAGTTTTTTGTCACGCAAGGTTTCTCATTTAGGAAACTTCTTCCACACCACATTGATCCACTAAATGGGTTCTATTTTGTATCATTTTGTTGGATTCCAACATCACCCACGACGATGTGATTTACTACAAAAAAATATCGAGAGCTTTGTAATGGGGTTCTTAAACAATTGCTAAATGATATATAATACCAGTATTTTAAAAGGTCTAAAATACGCGATTTACATTGGGAAAAAATTGTTTTAAATCATTTAGCGACGCTAGCGTTATTTAAATTTAGTATCGCAATCATTTAAATAACGCTAACGTTGCTAAGTGGGTTGAGACAAATTTATTTTTTTTAATGTAAATAGCATATTTTAGACTTCTTGAAATATTGGTATTACATACCATTTGGAACTTATATAGTAGACCTATTGCGAAAAACTCGATATTCTTGAATCATGAATCACGCCGTCACGGGTGATGTTGGAATCGAACAAAACAATACAAAATAAGATCCATCTAGTGAATCAATGTGATGCGGGAGAAGTTTCCTGACTGGGGAGCCTTGCGTCACAAAAACGTTCGATTGCCTCAAAAAAATTTTTAATGCAACACAGCGAGTCATTTTCCGTGGGGTTGATAAGCAAGGCTTATTATCTCGCGACAACTCAAGAATAACAGTTTAGCAAGTGTAAATAAAATGAAATATGAGTTTGCGAAACAGATCGATACTTTTCTGAAACGTGTGGATATTTTCTACAGTTTGCGGAAAAAGGATTATCGAGAAGAATTGGTTGTGCCAGCTCATGAGATGACCCTTCTGATGGGACTAACGCAGAATAATTATCTGCGGCACTACAAGTGTGTTAACAAACTCTGGCTCATATTATTGCTTACTCCTCTATAGCATTTCGCGATTTCGTGCGATTTCTCCTCTTTCAATCTGATTTCAAATTATCGGAATCGCATGCCGGTTATTCAACAATTTTTTTCTTTGTCAACAGGCGAAGAAACCATGGACGCTTTTCTGGACACGTTTGATCAAACGAAAGCTATAGAGATAGAGCGCCAAGAACAGCTCAAAGCTAGTATTCAACATCTCAAACAAGATACCGATCAAAAAACCTATCAAGCAGGCAATTTGCCATCTCAAACTGAACTCCACGAATTAAAGAGCGACCTAAGGTATACTTTTTTGAAATCGGGTTTGTAAAATATATGTAGAGATGTGGACTGAAACGCGAACCTATTAGGGCTAGCAAGACTCTCTTGTAGCTTGCCAAAACAGGCCAAGGCACATTCCAAACATTTTTAGATACACGTTTATAGGCATAGCATCATACCATCCGCTATCTATTGTATGTTACTAAAAATTGTCATACCTATTTGTATAGATACTTAAATCCTAGTTGTAGTATGCTTACTCCACTGCTATCATCTTCTTTCACAGTTTTAAAGAGGGAGAACTTGAAAAAAGCAAATCGACGATCTCGGGTATAGAAACTGAGCAGCGTAAACTATCATCAGATCTACAAAAGGTTACTTACAGACTTTGGATACAACTTACAGACATTGGATAAGTAACAAAGACGATAAGAGGAATAAGAGCATGATGTTAAAGACATCGACCTGATAATGTAAATAACATAAAGCTTTTTTTAAATTATACGTATTAACATACAAGGAGTAACTTAGCATGCAAGTACTATACCGGAACTCTCCACTCTCCATACGCGGTACGGCTCAATACATCTTACGCAATACATCTTTTAACAATAAAAATTGTTACTTGTCGTTATTAACTACTCGTATTTTGCGTATGTTTTCATCTCATTTGCGTATCCAGATTGAGCAACTTGACGTCAAGGTGCGTCAAGAGTTAAATTCAATTAAGACGCGCTTGGCAACAATGAAGAGCGAGATGCGTGTTTACGAAGACATCGACTGCCTCAAAGCACAGGCACATAAAAAAAGAGAATCACTTATTAAAGAACAGGAATCACTCGTTCTACGAAAGGATACAACGCAAAAGGTGCGTAAGTAAACAATGTAATTTATGAAAACTTTACTATCAAAGTTTTACAACAATCCATCTCGTAAGAAATCCCACTGCACGCGACCTACCTGAGCTAAATGCTTTGCGCGGATGATACATCACCTACATAGTAATGCCGTTTTTGTCCAGTTAGCGTTTACATCTGTAATGTTTTTAATCCTCCTAAAGTGTAAATTTATTTTTTGATACTATATTTAGTCTTATTTCGTTTCTCCATGATATCTAGAATCATGATGCAATTAATGATATCAATGATAATAATAACGAAAATATCGATAATAAGAACTGTTATATTTAGTTAATAGGGCTACTCATATTTTAGGAGTGGACTACACTTTCGGATATCTATATTTTGGTGAGCAAAATGTATAGGAAATAACAGGCTGTCTTAATAACAAAATAACGCTTTCTCCGTATTTTTACTCATTTTTTAAAAACTGGATGCTGCGAACTCAGATAGTGGAAGAGCAGTCCCGTGATATTGAAGGCCTCAGACGGGAACTGGAACAAGACGACACGTTCACCAAACTTGCCGGTTTAGAGAGACGCTGGCAACACGTTGAAGCTAACAACCAGCAGCTTCGTGAGGCCATAGCGGCAAAAGTAGCCGAACATTCATGGCGCCATTTACAACAGAAAGTTCAGTCCGAATTGGCGGCCTACAACGAACTACTTCAAGACAGTCTTGTTAGCTCGGGTCCAACCATGCTCTAAACGTCATATCTCACACTTCTTCGACCTATTTTCCTTGAAGAGGTGAATATTAATTTTGAATACATTTTCATTTTAATGAAACTAATTTAATGAAAATAATGAGTTTTTTATAATCATTGAGTTAAGAAGTGTAGGTGACAGCGATTCCCTCAATAGTAAAATAATATGGCATACTTGTAACAAGAAATATTCATGTAAAAAAGGAAATAAAATGTGTAGACAACTGTTAGCAATACAGCTACTACAAAGGAAATCTCAATCTTTTCATCGCTGTCACGTATTATTTGTAATAACCTGTGTCATAAGCGTAAAGTCAATCCGATGCCAGCCCAAAATAAGGATTTACATACTGAGTAAAGATCCCAATTTATTAATAAAATAAAAACAAACCAATAGCCTTATAAATTAACACACACAATCATTTTGCCCCTATGTTAAAACAAAATGAATGTTTTCTTCTTCTTTATTTACAAGCATTCGGCGACTAAACTTACAGCTGCAATTAAGACGAAGAACGAATAAGGAAAGACGCTAACATTCTGCGTTCACTTAAATCATCTCCATTTTCAAAGGCATTTACCTGCCTTTTTGGCGCATCCTTCATACACAGCATTCGTTTGTTGTTTGCCCGTGTCATTTTCCGAGAGCATTTCCCAGCACCATCGTTCATTTAAATATTTAACTTTGAGTTTGCTGCACACCTCGGCACTCAATTGGCTAGCGCTTTCAGTTCAACATTAGGCAGAGCTTTTACAGACCGAGTAGCTGTACTTGCTTACCCCTATTATTATACCCGCAAAAATCTGGCATTATTTCCCTTTCTTCGCTATATATTTCAATGAACGCGACTCTCTTACGTTTGACGAGGTTGGATTCTCCTGTTCGTAGTAAAAAGAATGAACATAGTAATAATGAGAGTGATAACACCGCATCATTAAATTGATTCAAAACTTGCAGTAAAATTAGAACTCCTATTGCCATACTAGTCACTATCAGTTATTATTATTGCTATTACTACTATTATTATTATTATTAATTTTATTATTATTCGTATAAGCATTGATCTCATATTACCTAAAGTACTGCTACTAGTGTGTCTAAATTTATGAGTGAAAATTAACAGTTTTAATTGAGTGAGAGCTGCAATATACGACCACAAAGCCATTCTCTATATGTTTTAGTTTTTCTGTTGTTAATGTTATTTTTCGTTTTCCTTGTATATGTATAAATGTTCCCAGCATTCAGGTAAAAATTTTACGTTTAGTCACCATGCAGTTAGTGTGACAAATGACAGCAGCATCCGAAGTAAATCCAAATACACGAGTGTAATCTAGTTTTTATCATCAGTACCGTTTGCCCTTCCTAAAGGTTAATGGCGTCAACAGAACAACTTCTTTTAAATAGGATTCAGGCAAAAGATGAGGAAAATTTGTTCCTTTGGTCGGTGTTAATGGCGGCAATTGTTACAACATCCTCTCACTATCATCATTACCATTATGATAACATTATATAACATACGTTATAATATAATAAAAATAATAGCAGTGATAATGATTCGACAAGCAATCGATAATGAAAGGCAGTAAGTTGCAACAATATAGTCAGAGCGACTCCAAACAGAATAAAGTTTAGAATGGCTCTGACGGCCCCATGAGGTTCAACTAAATACCTCCTATTTGCGGGTGATGACGTTGGATTCACGTTGGCGTATTTCATTTGACTTGATATAATCTCTGTTCTTAGTAAATTATTGAATCAATCGCACCGTTATACGCGTAATCGCGCGGTAGTTAATCATTGGTATAACAACGTGTCTTGGAGAAAAGTTAATACAACTAGCAGCCTTTGAAACAACTTTCGGATCATGAAGGTTGGGTACCGGATTTGTAGCGTTCACAGTCGTATTTTAGTACTATTACTGATAGCCGTAAAGACCGTTTGCACTTTTGCAGGGCTTTCGAATCTATATACTGGGCACTAGTTTTAATCTTCGTAGCTGTCGTCTTCTGCACTGACTCCTCCGTGAAGGTACTGTTGTACTTTATGTTGTACTTTCTTGCATCCGGTTGATGAATACAATTGGAATTCTTGCGGAATATATTCCAGTTCTTCGGCGATGACCTCCACCTGTCGAAGTATGGGGCGAGATAGAATTAGACGGATATGTATTACTATTTCATATTTTTCAGAACTGAGAACTCCTCAAAATTTATTATTGTAAGTACTCACCTTGACGTTTTGATAAACGCGCATGTCTCTGCTTCGTTTATGCGTGCATTTAAGACATTTATTAATAGGTAGTTCCTCACGCCATTCCAATACGAGAATACCAAAGGATCTTTCTTAACATTTTTTAAATAGATAGTAAGATACTAAGAATAGTTGTAACTTACAAAAAATATGAACGAATTGCTAACTAGTAAATGCACTAGCGAATCTGAAAAACGAAACACAAAGTAGCAAGTCTACGCTTACGCTGGTGCTTTCGCACTGTATACGAGAAATAAAAAAGTCAATTACATATACAAAATAGACGTTGCGAATTCTCCATATACATGAATTCATGAACCTTAAGGTATGAAATTTACTATTCTAAGAGAGTAACCATAGAATTACGTGCATATAAAACAACAGTTTTTCATACACTTTGTACGACATTCACCATTCTCTTTGTTGGCTCAACATGTTTACGTTGGAAATCGTCACGGATGCATTGGTTGATCTGCTTCTTTTCAAGAGGTAGGAACGGCACAAACACGTCAATAAGATTTTTGTCCACAATATCTGCTCGGTACAGGCCGCCTTTTTCATTAAAGCTTCCCAATCCAATTACTGATTCCATGTCCTATAGAAGCAAAAATGTTCAAGACGAACTTATTAGCAGTGATGCCTTTATGAACGACTATGTATACATTCGAATGTAAACTATTAACATTTGAACGCAGTCAAAAATAAATTCGTCCAGTTATTATTATAGTACTACCTGAAAACCAAGACAGAACTTAATATTCACTTAATGTAATTTTACTTTTACAATTGCCCGACATGTGGTCCTCCTGCCGATTGTTAAGACGAGTAAAAACCATTTCCATAGCAATAACAGCGTGATGATTAAACCTACCTTTAGCGCAATTCTATTACGATCGATGCCATCCTTCCAATAGCTTAGAGCTTGCCGTGCGATGAGATCACCGGCAGTGTTCGATAGAAAAACGAAAATGCATTTTCTATAATCAACTCCATCGAGCGAGGTGTGGAAGTCCAGGAAAGGCTTGATAATATCAATTAGGCCCGCCGGCATCTTGTCAATTTCGTCAAAGATAAACATTGAACGTGGACATTTCTTGACATGTTCAACAATTTCCTTTTGAAGCTTGCGCTGCAAAAAAACATTTCAAGCATTATTTTCCTGAGTGTTATTAAATACCTGTAGACCTAAAGCAAATCATTCCCGTGATTACAAAGTGTCAAGGAATGCTTATTTACTTGTATTAGCCGAAGCAAAGGAATATTGGTCAAGCCACCATGAATCTGAAATCATATACCTTGTATCGGCCAATCTCATCTTGGTGAGGAAAATGCAGAGTTGAGACGTAGAGCTTAACGAAGTCAGAGTTAAGTCCATTTTTATAGAGGTAGTTGGCAAGTATCATGGACGCATAGTTTTTTCCGCCGCCGGTCCATCCATGGAAGGACATAACCAAGGCCTTCTTCGGACTGGGATTACACAAGTGTTGTGCGACAGCCCCAGGAACTGAAGCGTAAACAAGTGGCTGCCCATGAAGGCTCTGCTTTAGGACATGCTCGAGATCTACACGGTCGTGGTCACAAAATTCGATAATAAAAAGGGGAATCACATTAGTCAGTAGTACCACATGCACAGAACTCGAGGATATACTAGGCTAAGCCTCAACTATAATCTATAAGGCATAACCTCAACTTTATAATATTTATTAAGTATGAATAAGTGTACGTATATGCGTAGCTTTATTGAATTTTTGGTGTAGGATTTAGCTTTCTAACCACATTGCCTATGAAGGGCGTTGGGTAATTCGAGCTGCTTGTTGGCCTCCGATATGAAAAACATTTTTAGTGTTGTCATGAGCCATGACATTTAACGTCCAAAGTAGCGCTTTTTGCATTAATGCCTAAGAAGAACCCCATAAATGAGCAACGGCGGGGGATTTGACAAATAGTGACCCTTCCAGAATACGCAAACGTTGAATTGAAGCTAGATTACTTTTAGAGTTTTATAAAGCAGGTGCAAATTCCAGAAATGACTGTCTAGTGTGAGCATCCAACCTATGTACATGTATGCATATTTTTCCAAAATGCCAAAATAATCGCCTGTAGCTAGCCAAAAGGTCGACTTCAAATAATTTTTAGTGGGGGCTTAAATATATATTTTATATAATGAATATAAAATTCATATTTTAGTTTTTATTTTCTAAACATATCTTCGTGCCTCTGTAAGCGACAGTATGCGTAAAGATGTTTACTACATACGATTTGGTCTAAAATGAATATAAAATCAAACGCATGCAACCAAGAAGAAACAATTTTTACAGGCACAACTTACATATGTAGTCATCTTCCGCCGGAGACTTCGCTAGACATGCAAAAGAATACTGCACACGTTAGTAACACACCATCAGTGACAAACAATGGTGTTGCAAAGACAACATGACCATCTAATCGTATTTTATCTATGACATGCTCACATATCGATTTGTGATCTTAATGAATGGTAGACACATTTTAAGAATGTACTCTATAATTATGTAATAATATAGGCGCGGTTGTCGATCATAAATCACATCCGACGAAACACAAGGACTTAACAGGTTTGTGTTCGCGGCAATTCAGTAATGCTATGAAATACTAGAGCTAAGGATCTAGGAGCTAGGAGCTAAGGTAGCTAATTAGTGTTTCTCTCTTTTTACTGTAGAACAGGATATGCCCTCAAATATAAACATTATAGACATCATTGGCAATCACCGCAGTAATAGAAATCGTTAGGTCAAGGAGACATTGCTTCGAAGATAAATCCCGTGTTTGACAAACTGCAGTATCTTCTATCAAGCATAACGTGTAGCATATAACAAATCATACTATCAGTCAAAACAAAATTCAGGTACTTAAATTACAGGCAAATCAAACTTTCAGTTTCCAATTCGTTACAGTGCCCACTGATAAACATTGATATAGCCGTTTCACCACATTTATTGTTTGCATCTATTTTATGACAAAGAGTCTACGGTTTGTCATATGTTGCTTTTTTATGGGGCAAACGAACAGTGCAGAGGCAACTGCTATCCCTGTATTAAAATTTTAGGTATTTTATCATACCGCCTACCTATAATCTAACTCGTAAATGCTTTACGTTTCCTAAAGTTGGTCAGATTTAAAAAATTCGGTAGATATCCCTAAGCACCCGGTCCATAAGGAATGGTAATACATACACACTACCAAAATTTCTATATTATTTTTGAGTAGCACACAGGGTACAATGCATAATGCTTGGGTTAACACAGCTGTGTGGCTCAATACACAACTGGTCTCTACAAAGATGTTAATTTAGACGACCTCCGAGTTGCGGCCGTGTTACATTCGAATCGCTTGTAAGCCAGAGCAAGGCTTGTCGCCTGACACGACTGACCCTCACTGACTTGGCAGTGCAAACGCTGGGAGTTCCGCACCTCTATGGGCTTTGCTATAGGAAACTCTTTCGTGGTCTGGTCTTACTGCCTAAGCGAGAATGCCGCTAACAAAACTGGCGGCAGGTTGAGCTGTCGACCCTACCCGAGCACCAGCCTGTGGAGATAGCGAAAGCAACCCTCGTGCCCAAAACCTTATGGGCATACACGCGACGGTTGATGGAGACAGTATTACAGAATCACAGACAGGCGGCTATGGCCGGCAAGCTGTCCCTATAGGAAAAGCTTCGTCAATATTCTTAGCTAGCGCGCCCGGCTGCTTCCCTCAGTCGACACTCCGGCCAGACCATGTGAGAGGTATAGCAGTTCCTTAATGCCATTCGGCTAGTAAGAGTTTCAGTGGTACTTCTCGCAGTAAGGAAGAAAAAGACAAAGAAGATGAACACTATATTATGCCGTAGGGAGTAAAATACTCTCGCATACTCACATGCGCTCACGCACTCAAAGTCACACAATTTGATCCACGCTCGCCTACAACTGGGCAGGTAGACGCCTAATAAATTTATCGTAATAAGGTATCGTGGTAAGAAGAAAGTGTTAACTGGAAGTGAAACTCAGATTACAGTGGGAAAACATTTTACAAAAAGGGATATCTCGGAATTCATGCTGCTACGTTTAATCGTTATATAATTGTATCTATACGTAGCTCGCGTTCGAAGAACTACGCACTCGTTTCAAAATGATTCATTAATATACTATGTCGCGTTAGACGACTGAATTTGGTAGTCGTGTAAAACTAATTTGGCTGGCATTTCCTTTTTTAAGAGAGAGACTATAAAATGTTTTCCTCGTGCTGTAGCGTTGGATATCAGTTGAAATGAAAGTCGTCTCTATCCTTGCTATACAAGTAAATATAGACATGAGTGATCCGCAATTAAATCAAATCGCTTCTTCAACGCATGCTTTTTCACTTAGTCATTTATATTTTGCACTTAGCCCGTTATAAGTGCACGATCCATTGCAGCACTGTGCTCCAGTGTTGAAACATAGCCTTGCAGAAGTGAACATATTTACGCACTCACATAAGAATCTACTTGTTACGAGTTCCTAGGCCATATCATGGAGACGGAAGTCTATTTGTGAGCTGCCTGCCCGAAATATACTATATTTACACAGTTATTTAGTACAGTGTGTAATATGGGCAACATTACTCACTGTCCTTCACGTCCTTGTTTGCTTTACCCGAGCCGGAACACTCTGCAACACACATACAGCGAACATCAAGAATATTCTTAGTGGGTTGCGCTTAGTCATAAGTAAATGAAAGCAGTTATTTACGCAAAGCATACATATCAGCTCCTCATTCTGTAAGTCAGGTAGACCTGCCGGTCATTTGGATTATACTTTAAACGCGTCTTCTATCAATTGTAGACTTCGCATTCCATTCCCCCCTTCACTTACTGATCTTGCGTATCCACGGCTCAGAGCAGCACTCCTCGTACTTGCAGCGCAGTGAACTGTAAAACGCATATCCTGCCGAAACGGCCAACCCCACACCGCCTGCAGTGAGCGACACCGGTTCGATCGCCTTCGAGGGCTCGGGAAAAATCAGAGCCCCCAACAACACACATGCTCCCACCGCGCCCGGCCATGGATGCCTCATTGAAACCACACCAGTGGGTTATTAGCGCCGTTCGCGCCGATGGCTCACACTAGCTGCCTAGCGCCCAGGAGAACACAGCAACCAGCACAGTGGTGTCAGCTCACAGCCGGCGCACTACACTCTCGAAAGTGCGAAGTGCAAACGACGAACACAACACTAAAGCTTATACCGCGACTGTTGATGCCTCAGGCACCAGCTATTTCTGTGTGTGCCGCCGGCTAGAACCCAAGCTCAGCGCAAAGTCGAACTAAAGAATGAGCCACCGAAAAGCCTTAAAGGTGGCATTGAACAATCTAGGTTTGGACTTTTTAAGGGGAAAAGTTATCCTAACCCGGAGCAAAGCTGGCGACGCACGGCTCACAATACGAAGTACCATCAATCAGCTGGCTGGAGTCAGAGGGGGTGTTCACCCTAGCGTCCCGTGGACGTATATAGTTGAATGGAGACCTGTAAGAGCCAGAAGTGTGTTGTTCTTCATTTAGCTTAAGGTAAAGAAACACTGTAAGAAATGGGAAAGAGAAACGTGATATAAAATTAAGAAAATCCCCATAGTCGTTTATTTACCCACGCACATTAGGGGTTATAAAAATAGATCCTACTCTAAAACTTTGCAAACTCCTTTAGCGTTAAAGGAACATAGTAAACTTAGTCAGTCAAATGTTCATTCAAATTGGTCAGAAAATAGCCAAAATTTTTCAAATACAGTCTTGAAATGTGTAAACATTAAAGTGATCTATTATGATGGCATTTGAACGATTTGATTGAAAGAACACATACAATTAAATATTTTTGAACAGACATTCTTTACACCTAAGTTTAACACAAACGGATAATAAGTCCATGTTAAAGCGATAGATTTGTTCAGACAAGTATCTAGCTTAAAGTGGAAATGGTATATTTAGAATAATAATACAAAAGTGCCTTCTACTAGAATATAATTGAGGAGTATCGCAAATTATTGAAATTGCTGAATGGGTTTGATTATCCCGTATAACTTAACCTCTTAATAGATAAATACAAGCTCGTTTTCCTAATTATAGATACTCACTTTGGATTCGAGAAATTTCAAGCCTGTCCTTTTTTGCGGCGAGTAGGCGACTTTTAAGGCCTTTCAGTTCGCACGAAAGCTTCGCTTCCGAAATATTTAACTGGCTGAAGCGAGTGTTCACCAGACAGTTCACCAGTATCGTTTGATTCGCAAACGCACAATCCACTCTTAGTGTATGTCACACGCATCATACAATCATGTCTGAAGCTGAGTCCGTAAAAGACCATAGTTTTGTGCATTGGTATCCTTTCTACCATCTCAATGACTTTGTCGCCAACCATGGGAGGCTACGATTAGGAGTAATTCCCCGCTGTTTGTTAGGTAGGGAGAGATACTGCTGAAATTGCCCCGATTGTGCTTAAGTTAGTGACTCTAAATTTTACCTATTACTTTAAATCCCATTAGGCGGACCTTTTTAATGTATTTGTGATTACCACGCCTTTACGAGAAAGATACGCTCGTCGGCGACTAAAGCACCCTGTCTTGGTATTCAGTCAATATAATGCAAGTATTCATACAAAACTTCTCTAGACAAATACTCCTTTAGTCGATAGAGAAAATTCAGATGCCAAAACTATTCGTTTTGTCGTTCGACACGCTTTGCAATGTCAAAAGGCTGAATTTGCATAAAATTTGTCACAGTGTATGCACGCGGCAACTAAAGCTATTCCCGTGGTATCTAAATATTTTTACGGCTGACCATCAGCCAACATTTAACGCTGCACTTTTTGCATTACTTCGTAAGACGGACCGCATAAATATAAGTGTGCAACGGCCAGTTGCGGCCCCTTGCAGGGGTCAAACCCCTGCAAGGGATCGCAAGTCGCACACAAATGCACCAAGCCACTCAGCTCCACGTTCCCGTGATATCTGATTGTGCAGTTATCTGCAGTCGTTTATCACGTATTATTACGTGTGAAGATAATACAACATTGTTTGGTTTTAAAAAATAAAATTTTAATATGCTCAGTTTATTTTTTTCGTATCTGCATGTCTACTTGCTTCAAATCGTAATAAACTATAACAACGTAAGTACAAGTTACTTCCGAATTCTCCTTACTTAACTTGCTTCAAGACACCGGTTATACACTTTAAATAACGAGCCTTAATGTGATGTTATGTATATTAGTTAATGCTTTGATACTTCCTGCAGCTGTGACAATAAACGCACTGCTTCGACATCGTCTTGTACGTGTTAGTCTTTTGAGTCGAACAAATTCGAAGTGTATTAGTTATTGCAGTTTTTTATGTGACGTAACTCTGAGCGAAATGTTGCCTTAGAGTACCATTTTGAGAGTTAAAATGTCGAAATAAAATATGTGTCTTGACAGGCTTCTATTATGTTTGCGTTTATATTTCGGTTCGTAAAATGCGATTTATTTAAGCGTTTATACGCAATCGCAGAGAGTCGTGCACAATTTTCACACCACGAATAAGAAACAAGAATGTGCTATCGGGGAAAGTCCAAAGATCTACAAATAAAATAGTCTAAACGACTGTCATACAGGTTAGGTCATTTTTAGCGCTTTCGTTAATTGCGGAAAGCAGCGAGCATCAAAGCAAGCAAAAATATTAGCCACCAGCAGCTGTTAGCCATACAAAAGAAGGCTGGGTTCGTCAGTTTTGTGCAATGAGCGCGAAGTGATATTGGGCCCGGAAAGATAGTCAAAAAATTGACTGTAAAATTTTAAATCGACGTCACACAACACAAGCTACATTCTTTATAATACAAGGAATGGTAAACAGATGAATATCTTCTTACTATCCTTAAAGTGTCAAGCCGTGATGTGCATTGTAGCTACATTAAATCTAAAGAGTGTGCATCAAGTTTGTCTACATAGATTTAAACCATTCGCAATGGACAAACTATCTGCAGCTATATGTTTGGGAAACTATTAGGCGTAGTATCACGCCTTTGTGATGCACTCGTTTTTGTGTTCACGCGGATAATATTTCTATAAAGATTTGTTCTCAAGTCCCATTTCTTATACTTGAGCATGCAGTCACTCCTTTCTACAACGCTACAATTTTTAGGGGCATAAAATATTTTGTTACAGAATATCTAATTGGGATCAAATTTGGTATCCCTAGATGCCGGACAACTTGATTGCGCAAAACAAACTTCTTGATGTATTACATGAAGCATTCGTCACGCCATGGTGTAATTCTCCTTATACTATTTAATATAATCAAATCTAATAATATGTTTGCGAAAGTGCTGACACCACATCGGCATGAAACGCTACTTGGCGTTCCCACATGAAATATTTATGAACTTTAAAAAAATGACTTAACTTTCTCTCTCTCGCTTTCTCTATTCGCCTAACTATAATAAAGGTATCAAATAAATAAACATGACTTAATATTGTGATGCATTTCAGATCTACCGGACTTCTTAAGGGATATCCATACGGCTGTCTGTGCGTCACATTTGACGTCACTTAACGCGAGGACATACGCCTGCCCAGCCTTATGAGCTGGGTTACGATCAGTCGTGACCTAATTGGTTCTTGCTACTTCTGCTTCTGCCGGAGGCACTCATATGCAGATATATGAATCGGAGAACCCAAAAGCCCCGGTCTTTAATTCTACCCGTCAATTTTCATTGAAACGTTATACTGCTAGCAGCGTTCAGATAGCACACGAATAAAAGCGAGGTAGAAACTTCTAGAATCTAACTGATCATCGTTATCGCTATTTTTATTATTGGTAGTAGTTCGTACTAGTCATAGAGCTGTTCTAGTGCTATAGCGATTGCATCGGGGCTGGGGAGTAGATTGTCTTCAAATTCGAATAAGAGAGGTGGTGCCTGACTCTCAAAGCAACAGCGGAGGGAGGGATGTAGAATCTAAAACCAAAGTGCCTAAATCCATTCACTTTATTGCCGGTATTAACTCTCTTCTAGTTGCCCTCCATCTTGTATTATAGCGGCTGTTGCTCGATTTGCGAGTTAGGTTGCCTACAGCCATTGACGGATAGAACTTCATGACCACGACTACCGTCGACATAGAGCAAAAGCTATAAGATGAATCTGCCACAGTCGCGCTGGCAAAGCAATTATTCACGACCAATGGCCGTAGCAACCCTAATAAGTAGTAGTCAAGCACTCTAATACACACTAAAAGACGCTCACACGTGGCTGGGGAAGAGGAATGAATGGGAAAAAGTATTTTCGGCGAGGATTCTTTTTTGTTAGCCATTATTAAGAGAAGGCAGTGGACGGCGAGGCAGAATTCTCACTTACATTGCTCGTGAGCTAAACAACGGCAATTTTGACTTTCCATATGTCAGCTAGATCCTAGCAAAACGGTTGATATTTGCGAGATGCAGATAAGACATACTATTTTGCATATACGACTGGGGAATTTCAGTGAATGATCGTCTGCTGACGCAGGGTTTTTGTGAACCAAATCTGTCCAGTGTCATTAAATCTCTGAGGCACGACCGGAATAAAAGTTACAGAAAACCAAAGATATGCGTTTCAACATGAACTAGACGCTTACCTCTACTTTTTCTTCTATCCTTTCTTCTACTTTTGATTGTATTTGCAATCGTTTTTCTACCTAGGGTGTGCTCATAGGCCTACGCTCAAAACACTAAAGTTATTCAGCTTAGTCATTTGGAAACATGACCATGCACTCATATATGATCATGAGGACAAACTTCCTCAACGACAAATTGTGAATTAAAGCATATTTACGACAAACTGGATAGTCTCGAAGGAAATCACAGTCACTTCCAAGTAGATTAGCCAGTTTTACCATCAAAATATCTGCAAGTCAGCACCTCAAAAGTCTCGAAACAAGTGCTTACCGTAATACACTTTACTCCGATGTGTAATAAGCGCTTTGTACTATATGACTCTACGTATGTTTTATATTATATGTATTGACAAGGCCTTAGGATATTATGGTTTGACACATGAAAAAAGAGAGTAATCTCCTCAATAAATCTAATATGCTCTAAATTTACAGCTCCAATAGTCATCATGAACAATGAATAAATATAAACACTGAATTTTTCTTTTAAAAAATGTGCATAACAACGAGCTATCGCGAATTCATTACTCACTGAAGGATATCAAATATTTTTTCTTTTTACTAATTACGTTAATTAATTTCGGCACATCGCTACCGCGTGCAAATTCGGGTGTAATTTAGATAGGAAGTCGATCGTTGAGAATAATCTGATGATAAAGGTAAGAGTGAATTTTGCAGCTCAATAAAAACAAAGAGGAAGAGGATGTTATTGAGAAAGTTAGCGTCAAGAGTTTCAGTGCTGAGGGAAGGCTGTATAAATCTTCTGGGTAAGTATAACGGTGTAAAATAAGTACCATAGGCATTCCCGACTCTCATGGCAGGTTTGTGGTGCAGACATTGGCTAACCCAAAGAATTTTTATAAATTGCCTGTTTCTTCAATCAAACGATCAACACATGAAGACGCGTTTTAACCACACATTTAGTAGAATGATATTACCCTAGTTGAATTTGTTATTAGCTATCGAGTGAAATAATGGAACTAGTGATATTGTGTAATATAGCGACCATATGCCATCATAGGTGAACCACAACATGCAATATTACTACTACAATGATTGAACTTCTCAATTTCACACTTGCACGCGGCAACAGGATCACACCCAATGTTCGAATAGCGAACAATAATCGTCGAGGCTCCAGTGCAAATAGCAAAACTAGAAGCAGAAAGAAAGGAAAAGATGAAGAACAACCCTCGAGCAGTAACCAAAGTTTAAGGAAACAAAGTACGAACCATAACCGATAATTTTTATAAACAAAGTTAGACTACCTCCGACCAGAAAAATGTTAAAGGGGGCTTAACGCTAAAAGCTGAGGCACTAAGCCCTACGATAGAAAGGTCTCACAGCACCAGGATTCATCTTTGCAAGACAACCAGATGGCCCTTTTCAGCGTGGACTCCTAAATGGGCAACCTTTGTAAGCTTAGTGTCACGATTTCCTGGCTGGATGAAATATTCGCCTTAAGTTCCTTGCTACGCACAGAGCTTTAGAAGTAAACTCTCTTTAGTAAACCCCCCCTACTTTATATGTAAAACCTGGTTGAGATTTTTAAATAATATTTGTTATGTGTGTGGACAGCAGTATCGGCTTCATTATATACCGAGGAATACAATCATGTTAATTGTTAATAAAAGCACAAAAAAGGTAATCGTTTTGATCATAGTTGAAATCTTCCAGACATATTATCTTTGTTATCGCTTATTGACTCCATTACAGTTTTAATGAATTAGAGTTAAACATAAGAAGCAATTGTTGCGTTTTACTAAACAGGTTTAATGGTAAAACTTATATATACTGCTTTGCAGCAGTTGATCTGCAACTATATGACCTATAGCTCCGATGTGAGTACTACTGTTGTATCAGTAAAAAAGAAAAGAAGAGACCGGCCATTCCATTTGATGACATTCACAAACCATCTCTATACGTGACTGTTGCCATTCAGCGGAATGCCCCAACAACGAATCGAGGAACTTAAGGCACTTGCTGCTGCAAGTCTGCGCAATCATCGAAAAACGCTGCCGTGCCAGGCCTCAGAGCAGTTGCATCTTGGACCATCCAAGTCACATCGTCTAACGACGAAGCTTCCAGCTTACGTCAGAATAGACAGGCTGCTGTTAGAAAAAAAGAACCCGCTTTTGGAGAATCCATCATGGGTGAGCATGTCGTATCTGCTAGAGAACCCAATGCCGATGGTGATCCAGAAGCTCATGGTGACTTGGGTAGCGGCGGCGGCGGCCACTCTGGAGAATTTCCATACGAGGATGGAGCTAAAGGTAGTTTAGGAAACAGCCATGCTCCAGCATGTGCTGGCTCCCATAAATTCTACTGTGACTGCTCCGATGATTACACCACGTACGTATGAGATGCACGGTTAATTAGAATCCCCTTGATTAGAATGATGTGCACATAATCACCTTGCATTTAAATCAACTAGATTTTATTAAACATATCCACACAGTCTTTAAGCATTATTTTGTGCAATTTCATCCATTTCAATCTTTTAACATATAAATATTTATTCCAATGCAACAACAAATAAAAGTGGTGACCAATTAGAACTTTCCCTGTAAACACTTAATAAGTGTTCACGAGAGGCAATAAAGTATTAACTAAATACATCTATGTGAGCACAATGTAATGTGTCATGGTTTTTGCACATATACCTTGAGTGATGGCGACCAGAGCCCTAATACACCAGGTAACGAAGTACCTAAAGTGGCCGTTAGAGAAACTCTTTAGAGATCTACGCGGTCTTCATTCGTTAACGTTGACTGATTTGGGTTCAGGCAGCCTCGTCTCTGACTCGATAACCAAGATCATACGCCCTGGTTGGGCGCGTAACCCAAATGGAAAGTGGCTTGTGGTCATAAACACTCCAATCTGTCACATGCGCCGTGAACATGTGTTAATTTTGTTTTGAGGATATTTTTTATGTATTTTCGTTGGTTATGCCATATCGATAGCGATATGACCGATGACTTGGATGATGGAAATACTTACTTAACGTTTGCTCAGTTTCTCCAATAGTAAGTAGGCAGAGTTGAAACGTCAAGAAAAATTATGATTAACAGCGAGCCACGTTCAGACCATTCAAGCTTCTTGCTATTATTTTAGATTTGAAAT
Organism: Tropilaelaps mercedesae; assembly: GCA_002081605.1. Taxonomy (NCBI): domain Eukaryota; kingdom Metazoa; phylum Arthropoda; class Arachnida; order Mesostigmata; family Laelapidae; genus Tropilaelaps; species Tropilaelaps mercedesae. Next base: position 42,053 of record MNPL01028251.1, read on the forward strand.
GGCAAAAAATATATATCAACTTTAGTTTTCGTGGGTGTATAGATTTTCTGCTAGGCGATGGAATCTAAGCGCTAGTCAATGGCAGACGTCACATTATGCCTGAGCCCCAGGCACCAGGGAGCCCCGTAGACAACACCGAAGTACTGCTAACTCTACGGAGCCGAAGAGCCAATAGAGACTCCTTATCGGAGCCCTCGCATGGGCCAAGGTAGCGCGGCCACCTTTCAGAGCTAACTACCGGGATACCTTACACCTTGCTGTACCGCCTGCTACGGACGAGTTGCTTTTGGAGGACTACAGGGGACAGGGGTATTTGAAATAATCTGCGAGTGTCTTGCGTATTCCTTGTGATAATTCAGTTGAAATCATAGTAGGCTTTGGAATGTAATCGACTTTATTATTAAACTATAGGTGTGCTGGAACGGATGACTAAAATCAATAAACTTCTTCTATTAAGTGTCACAAGCTACTATTGCACAAATGGCGAGAAATTTTGGTGCGCAGGCTGCTTAAAAATGTGGACACTCAGCGATAAACTTTTCGCGAGTTTACCACATTTGTCGACTTGCCGAGTCCGACTTTTTTAATGTTGTAAAATTCGGCTTCTATACTGGAAACCACTGTTACTGTCATTATTTGCTTAATAACAGGATTCATTTTAACAAAAAATTTAGCCGTAAAAGCCCTCCCTAGATAATGAACAATTACTTTCCTTCTAATTTTTTCTTTGCAGGCGATAGAACAAAATACTGCTTGTGTCATTTCGACTAACCTAGCTGTGAACTTCAGATCATCCATATTTCATTGATGCTTTAGCTAATTATCGAGATCATAATTAATGACTGTGCGATCCATATTTTAAAAATTCTGGACCTTAAGCGTTTCATAGACATTTGACTCGATAGAAGTAAGCCTGCAACACGATTACCACTGTTTCGTTTGCTCATACGGTTTAAAAGCTCGTTGGTTGGCTTTAGGACTATAACGCTCTGGCGACTGCACCGCAGATACCGATTTAACAACGAGCTGGAAATGAAAGTTTCCAACTCCTCTAAAAGAAGTCGGAAGTGTGATACTCGGGTAATAAACCAAATCAATTGATTTAACAGGCTATTTGTTCCTTCGTTGTAAGAATAGTGTATTTCAAATTCACACAAGATCAACTATATTCGAAATTGCATTGACACTCGCGTGACTGAATTAAGCAGATTTAGAAGGCCCAAGCAAAAGCCTAGTAAATATGTGAATAGGCTTTTCATCTCTTGTGACAAATCAGTTGCACAGTAAACTAGGTAGACTTAAGCCACTATGGACTATTCAAGGACGGCTAGTCAGAAAGATAATAACTGGAAATATTAAAAACATCAGATTATCAATACAGTTATTATTGAAAATGTTCAACAGATGAACTTCTCTGTATAGCTATACGCGAGCACCAAAGCGACAGTCCAAACCGAATTCAATGTTCCTTTTTTTCGTTCTAATGAAAGCGTTAATTTGATCCAATTATATATTAAGCGACAATGCTTTCTTCACTTCAGGACAGACGATACATCGTGTGCATATGTTGCTCCGCGCTTTCATAGCTCCTGTCAGCAAAGATACAACGTTCAGTCATTATTAGTCATGGACCCGTCAAATCATTATAAAGGACCTTTTCTTTCACACTTTCTGTTTTCATCAAGTTGCGTGTGCCTCGTCCCCGACCTAAAGCTCATCGTGCAAGCCCAATGTCAGGCCGTGTCATATTTTAAAGGATTGTAAATTATATAAATTCATCGATAACTGTTATGAAGTGGAATCAAATCGCGATGCATCTATCAGTATCCAGCTATAACATTGATTTCTAATGTAAAATTCACAATCCGATAACACTATTTTTGACAATTAAATAATACTACAATGCATAATTTTTAACGGTTGAACGAAGGTTAAGTTGTTTAGAAACACTGACTCACAATTTCCATATGTGTAATAATACGAATTTAAGGGCTTCAAACCGCATCTTTTCAAAATAGAATACACGCTAGTAACATAAACTTATTCGCTAGACTGGCTTCTCTAAAATAAGACTACAGGCTAACTATAAACTGTAAACAAAGAATCGAACTAACAAGTGCGACAAAGAAAAAACTATTATCAAGTGGACGTTTTTTGAGCGACTAAAACAGTGCTAGCAATAGTAAAGTTACAATTTAAAGATTTAAATTAATCTCAAAAATGCGATGGCAAGATGATTTATTACAAAACAAAAAACACACGCTGCTAACGCGGCTTAGCATTGACCTATTGTGGACAACATGCATAACGCCAGTTGTCAACTGTAATGATTTCCACTTGAAAAGTTTCCAACAATGCCCTCTAGCTGGTAATAGACGGATTACAAACGGCATGAATCACCTATTCGAATTTTACTATAAGCTGACGGACTAAATCTAAAGCAAAAGAGAGGAAAAACACGGTACAGGTATACTAAAATGTCTTACGTCACATGGATTTTCACATAAGTTTTATTTCTTACATAGTTGTCTTTCAAGTGCTAGGAAGCTGCGCTTTTCCTGACTGCAAAGATAATTCGGATGAGTGTTCTCGTTCACCTTTCATGTTATTCTGCCTACTGTAAGTTCCCACTTTTGTAAAGCCGAAGTCCGTGCTCAAAGTTAATAAAGATAAAGCAACAAAAGATGATTTAATCTTCTAATTTATCTTTGTCCATCTACGTTATATATAAATATATATGATGCTTAAACGTATTCAATACAAGATAAAGTAAATTCTATATATATTAATTGTGTTATTTAGCGCCTTAATTTTTTACTCAGCTCAAAATTCAGACGGCACGGGAGAATCTGCAACTTCTGCTCTTCGAAGCGCAGCAGTGCACCGTTTTGGTTCGAACAGAAAATCACCAATCTATATTACTTAAGGTAAGACGCAATAAGAGAACTATGCGAATTCATTTTTGTATTGATAACCAATCCCAGACAGTCTTGAGTATCTATTACGGCACTAAGAGAATTTGTATTTACACAAAGATTCACGGGGATCAGATTAACAGCCTAAACAGTCCAAGGTTGTTCAAGCTTTGCCATATAACTGAGCATGACTATTTGTGTGCGCAAACACATACAAAATGTGAATTCTGTCATAAACGATATGTATAGGTTCAATTCTTGCACAACGTAGCGAAAGAGAGAAAAAATATCTACAGAAATTAAACTTTAAAGCAAGGACGCGTCGTAATGCCCTAGCAGATGATCAATCCATAATTGCGGCGGTTCTTGAGCAACTAAGTAGTTGGGTATATGCTGGAGCTCTGCGAACTCAAATCCCGTTGTTGACACATAGGCTTTCATGTTTTTTGTACCCAGAGTGCTCGAAATAAAAAGCGGTTTCCACCTTATAGCTGGGCCAATACTTTATAGCTATCACTCAATTATAATGTAATTTCAAGAAATTGTCGTTCAACAATTGTCCAAATCATTTGGGTCTTTGTAGGGTACAGCGTTTTGCAATCCACGAACAGAAAAACTGAGAAATTTTTGATGCAGTTGCTGTCCTTAGGTGTCAGGGGGATGACCATTATTTCAGATACGGCCGTAATAAGATGAGAGAAAAGTACTTCTCATGCAAAAAGGGTTAAAAGTAATATGAGAGGGATCGATTCTGACTACCTATTTGGCAAAACACATTTTCAGGAATGTTTCTGTATGATTCAAAAAAGCATAATCTGATAAGACAAGTTAAACTAACTACAACCGACTGTTACATATTTAAATAATGATTTATTGTGTTGTGGTTAATGGAGCTAATTCAAAAATATTGCGGCCTACGGACGCTGCGTCTCGAAACTTGGTCCACTTCACCATTCATTTTCAATCAAGCCGACGATGTGTCCATAGAATCTCTTCGACCGAACGGTTTACTTTGAGCAACAAAATGGCATTTTGTGGTGTTAAGAGCTGGATCAACCGTTACCTCTGACACTCGCCGCAGGAGTCTGTACATCGCCTGATGAACCTCCCAACTCCCAATGTGGGCCGCACTCACTTCAGCAAAGAGTGCACCTCCAACCTATAATAAAGGCATTACGACCTTTATATCATAATAACCTTTCTGTCTTCTTTAGGACAAACAATGGGTAGATTCTTCAATAGTTTATGTCTTCTTGTAGGCAATTCTTGGTACGAGACAAGGCAAAATAGATACCTTTAAGTTTTTTTTTGCATTTACGAAAGCAGTCCCGAACATAAAACTGAGGGGGCCTGTAAAGCACTAAGTCGGTGTCTACAGCTACTAATGCTTTTGCATCGTGTTCAAATTCTTATAACACTCAATAATTCTTTGCTTTGGCCAGGAGTGAGTTTGGTTTTTCTTCTCGAAACAAACTACAACATTTTTGGTATCCTCGAGAGTCACGCCTTAGATTTTAAACTGCATTCAAGAAATGTATCAAAAAAACATGATTCGACATAAGGTATACCAGTAGTATATATCTGTAGCCAGCAACTTAGTTTTGGATAACACACCTGCTGTCCTTCATTAGTAAGGACTTGTCGAGGCAGGTCCATTTTGTTGCCTATGAGAAGTACCGGTTTTCGTGGATATGTAGCTTGAAGGCTTTCACAAAGCTGTTTCGCTATGTTAAAATCGGACGATGACGCTACCGAATACACAACGATGAACGCATCAGAGCGACGCTCGAATTTTGGCCCGTTCTGAAAAGCATACCGGACATACTGAGCTTTTGCCTAAACTTTATTTTTGTATGTTATAATGCACTCTTTTGTTAAGTACGGTTTGATGGTCGTTTCAATATTAGCATAGCATTCACATAGCATACATTAGTGAGAACCTCGTAGCGAATATAGCTCATTGAACACGCAACTTGGTGTTTATCTGTAGATACCTGGCACTTTGAGAGTAAGTAGACAAAACAGGACACATTGGCAGAAATGCATATTACCGGACAATTTGTGTGAATTCAGAAATATTCACCAAAAACAAAAGAAGGTTGTGGAATTAAGTGAATCACAAACACACATTGAAAAAGCAACAAGGCATTTTGACTGATGAACCTTATAGAACCTCTGTTTTGTTATATTTCTATAACTATCTAACTCGCGCATATTGACGAACTTCAACAATTAAATTTATTAGCAATTTCAGATCAACACTTCGATGCAATTTTATGAAGACATTTTCCTAGAACTATCTTTAACCTAATGCTTACCTTAGAGTCAGCCAGATCGAGTATTTCGAGGTCATAAAGAATGTTGTCAAGGCAGACGCAATGGTGATATAAATTGTCCAAACCAGCAGGACTAGAGCTTGAAGTGTTGCTACGAATTTGATTGATCTTGTTTTCACTCGTGCTAACACCCACGAAGAGGCGCGCCATATACCGGAATACCAAGGCTGTCATTAATGAGTAAATATTGCAGGCATATTAGCTACCCATAATTAAGTCGTATATATTAAATGTATGTTATCCGTCTAATTAAAACTGGTAAGCCTATAACATAGATCCACAGAAAAAAATAAATAGAAAAGAATATAATGTACAGATTCAATCTCACGTTTAAACAATTATCAGGAATAAGTAAATTCTAAGTAAGGTGTAGTCGGTTATGGTTAACGTACAGGGTTTTCTGTCAAAGGCTTTACCTACACCCTGAGATAATTTAATACCAATTATGTTGCTTGAGACATTATTATTGAAACATTACATTATTAGTTTGAAAACAATCGTCCATAACTAATGCGCGTTCTATCAATAAACGTTTATGGAAAATAGCGTCACTTCTGCAGAAAAATATCGTAAGTTATCCGTTTTGGCTTAACGTTTCCTGTACCACTGTACTGGGCCGTCACGAAGGCAAACTTTTAAAATATAATACATAGGTCCATATTGCTACTTGATAGACATGTAGAACTGAATAAAAAATTAAATGTCTTTCCAAGGTTGAATGATACGTCAAAGCTATGCTGCTACAGACTGTCTCGCTATTACGAAACTGGAACCGGATTTTTTAGATTAAAAGCTATTAGACATGAGCCTGCATCAAGTCAAAAGTAGCAGACTTAGGCTCAAGCAAGTTATAATTCGCGACATGGTACCTTCAATTGATAGCGCTCTCTAGGTGTGTTAACTTTTCTCAAAACATATTCCAGAAATTTCTAGAATAGAAAGTAGAGAGTTAGCGACATGGTTTGACTGAGTAATTATAACTATTGCCCTGTGCTTTCTGTTACTAGTGCCATTATGCTCAAGGTCCACAACTTATCGAAAGTAGTGATCCTTCGACAATCCTTCAAGGACTCTGTGTATCATCACTACAATGCCTCAATGATGATCGATAGAATACAGTGCCACGGCACTTGTTATGACGCCCGAGGCATTGCAATCAAGATCGGTGGAGATCTACAGAACCTGATAGCACGCGCTGCCGATTCACTCTGTGGCAACAACGATTAAGACGATCTTTTCGTGTTCAAAAAACCCTTTCAAATATTGGCGGTTAAATGCGTAAATTAATACAAATTATATGGTAGTTCATGTTTTTTAAATAATTTAATTACTTTATCATGCTGGTGTTGTTGCTGCTGTTACGCCTCTTCATTAGAGTCCGAAATGGACTCAGACTCGCTGTCAGCCCTAGTAGCTTAAACGGGTTGCTTTGTAAACAACTCCAGTCATTTTGATACTATCGATGATATTCTAGGACTGAATTTTTTAGGCACGTTTGTACGTAAGGAACACCTACCTGAATAAAGAGAAAACAACGCTAAAAGGTTACTGAATGGGTTGTTATACAGCAACTCATTACATCATAGCAGTGTTGGGACAAATTGAAACGAAATATGTACCTTTTATATTGGCTACTGAAATCTCTGCACAGGACTTAATAAACAGCTATTAGCTTTGTTGAGCCATTTTTAATTTATAGAAAAAATTACTTGAAACCAGCTTGAATGCCTCGTGTTTATCTATTTACAGCCGGACACCGCGTCGCATTCCGTTACATTTACCAACGAAGTCACTAATACGTTGCATGACATAGTTGCATTCTAAGCTGGAGTGCCATCGTCAATGACGCCCATGTGCAAAATACGGAGACTCCTAGAAATATTTTGTTTATACGACACTGCCATGAAATGGACTAAGCGATTATGAAGTGTCAACGCTGCTCCAAGTTTCTACGGTTTCTCGGCACGCGTTCTAAATCCAATACTCTAGATTGTCAGACCGCACATTCATTCTGACCTTTGATGAAAAAGCATCTTATTGCTTGGCTAGGTAGAATTTTATATCCCTTTTTAATCGAGGGGATTCATTAAGACTTGTACGTTAACAGTAAAGAAAGGCACATTTAACGTTTGTATTGTCAATTTCTATTCTTTAACATGGTCAAGTAAATAAGTACATACGATTAGCAGTTCTGCTCACCCGTTTTTCCGGCCTCCTTTGGCCCTAGAACGGTGATACGAACGGTTTGTTTTGTGTCCGACATGATGATTCTATGGTTGGCTTCTGGGGAAATGAAAACTAAAACATTTCGAAGGGTAAATTAAAAATGTTCATTTAGTTACCTTCTTTGAAACGTATTTTTAACGTTTATTCTCTAAACTTAATATAGCTCAGAGTCAATAGAAGATTAGCTCCGTTGACTGATTAACTAATGACTGTTATACTGTGATTACTATACCTGGCTAACTTAAGAATGAAAGAGGTACTTCCGTTCACTTATTAAATATTTGCATCCGAAGGCCTCTTAGGTCGGGTTAGTGTTTCACCCTAGCTAATGGCGACTCATAGTAATTACAACGATCATACCTTGGGTTTTAAATATGGTTTTGTTACAAGAAACAAAGGTGTACAGATCTCATCTATCCAAAGGTTTCGTTGCATACAACGTTACACAAGATATTGAAGACGCCGTTAAAATGAACTTGTTTCTTAACCATATTTGAGCAATTAAAATTGCGGTGAATGTAGCATACATATATCCTACCATAGTAACGAAATAAACTTCTGTAGCAGGGTCGTGATGCGATGGTTCGCGTCTCTCATGCAAAGAAAAAATTTATGTGGCCTACAGAAGTTTGGTGAATCGCAATGTTATATGGTGTTCCAGATCATAATGCTCAAACGACGCTCATTGATTGTGTGAGTGACGCTGTGCAAAGAAAGAAGCACATAGAAAGCCTGCCCGTAGTCTTCGGAGAGTTGTAGTACATTGTTCTGAGCATAAATATCCATAATGTCCTTAAATGGAATGCCCATGATAGTGAGTAACATATTCTGCTAAAGCTTACTAAGGCTGGTTTTATTTTTTGATAACTTAAAGGTAAAAGTCGAAAATGCTGGGGTTCTAAACATGTTAAGTGGAATGGCGATCGCAAACCTTTCTTGCTAGTCGGCTAACGAAGCGCCCAAAGTGCACCACTTTGGATGGGCTAATTAATAGCAGAAGGTAATGAGCTGAAAGAGTTTTTTCCCAAAATGTCTCAAAATGCTGCAAACGCTGTGATGTTTCAGAGAAGTTTCCTAATAATTCTATATAATAAATTTCCCGCGCCTGTCCATAGATCAGATAAATACTGTTATACATATAAAAAACGGTTAAAACACGATACCATGGCGATATTTTCATAAAAAAAAACCGTCGTTATTTTAGTCACGCCTATTTAATGGACTTGTTCATATCTTACTGATAAAAACTTCGGTCAACAGTTGATGCACTCTTTATGAGTCCGGTTGGTACTTTCATACACTCACATGAAGCTGAACTGTGCTGGATCCACGGAGGTATCCTTTCAGCATCAATATCTCACAATCTATTTATCCGTTCCTTGCGTGCTATTCACTACGATAGTCAAGTATGACTACTTTTCAAGCAGTTGCATTGTCAGCCGTCCATACACGACGATCGTCTAGCTCCTTCTGTCATCAGAATTTGAAAAAGATCAACAAGTATAACGAATGTATTGTGGGTCAAATGGGAGGTTCACAAGCAAAACTTTCTCACGTTCTAGTTAGCATTCTTAATTTGTGCGTTGTCTTTCGTCTTTTTTAACAGGGCTTTTTGCTCACGTGCATGCTTGTTTGGTATTCATATAAGGCGCCTTCTCAGAGAGCGCGCTTTATCCGCCCTCTCCGGCGTCCCTAACGCGTTTGCTATCGCCGCTGGGCCTCTGAAATCGCTGGTGTTGGTGTCGCTGGTTGGCTTTCTGTTACTTTCAGGCTATTCTGCTCTCTCCTGCCCGTCACAGCACTCGTTTGGGAAATGCGGGAGGTTTGATCGGTCATATATATACATATATATATACACCTGGAGTACCCCTCTCGCTATTCGTTTCTTTGCGTCTCTTACTGAACGTCAGACTAGTGGCCGATGGAGCTCTGCATTAAAAATCATATCGCCCCAAATACCCGCCGGCGTGGACGACGATGATGTGAGAAAAACGATTGAGCCGCCCATAGACACTAATACGGAACAAGAGGATGACTGACACATGTTCATTGATCTTTATGGAAGTCTTAGTGCTGGTTTAGTTCACTTGCAAGTGTCGAACCCGCACATATTGCAGAGCTTGGCTTGGTTTTTCGGACTTTGGCTGACCTGCATCTCAAGTGGAACTCCACAGCGGAAAGGTGACGCTAGAAGTCTCATGAGTAACGGCGACCTGACGAAATCTCGGGAAAGCGAGATGGAGAGAAAGCACCAACCAACACAATATAGAGAGTGAGAAATTCCATATTCAACGATTGAGTAGAGAGCAAATCTAGAGAGAATTACAAAGCTTATTACAAAGTTAACCAGGTATTGTTCCCCGTAATGGAACTACTCACATTTCAAATTCTAACCGCGGGTATTTTAGCAGTAGTCGGATAGTAAACTTGTTACAGCATTCTTATAATATGTTTGATTAGGTGATAGCTTTTTTGTGCATTACCATAAACATTTAAAACGGCTTTCAGTTGACTTCGAGCGCCCCAAGCATACAAAGGGTATATGTCGACTTAGCGGTTTTAAATCGGAGTCTTGAAAATAATGCAGCATAGACCTTTGAGGACAACAACTTGTGATCTCTCTCGTTAATTCCAGTTAACTTCCAATTTCCGTTAACTTCTAGTTAACAGGTCTGTTGTACAGCTTAATTCTATTATACACGTTGGAACAAACGTTTCTCGTTTATGACGCCAACATTAACAGCATTTTACAAGAGAACGCTATCACAACACTCTAGAATCGTACTGAGCTCCTTGTTGTTTCCTATCCATACAGTTCTTATGCAAACGAAATATAGGCTGCAACATAAGGCGAATGAATAATTTGGAACCACTTGTACGCGCGAACATGCTAATACACAATGTTTTCAACGCATTTATCACATGTGGCTTCGATGTTATGCATTTCCAAAAATAATAGTTCAATACGATTTTCATTTAGATTAAACAGATGATTATGTTCACAATACTATAACTTACGATCAATTACTCAACACAAAAACCACAACACAAAAAGTTTTGACATTTGACTAACTCGAACATACTATTGTTCAGTCAAACAAATGAATTTAATATTCTGAAAAAATACACGAGTTTCGTATTGTCCCTGTAAGAAAGTATGAATATGACTTGCTTTTAGGTATATGGGCGATGTACCCGATTGATGGACCGCATCGCTTTACGTAATCTATCGATGCATACCAATATTACATTACTATGGATGCTAGTTATTTCAGTCACAAAAATGACAAACAATCTATCTTTGATGAAAATACATGCAAAAATAGCGTCCGTCACGTTTGGCAGCAATAACATTTGGTCCAGCCAAAACATCTCTCTATTTTCGGATCCACACTTATTTTTCTAGGAATATACCGTGGTATCACGATTGTGTGCATTCGATCTGAGACCTCCGAGATTGAAATCTATTTCCCTCACAAAACAAGCGTTCGGATGATGAGTTCATTACATCTTGCCGTAAGCTCGCCGTTATGGGTTAGCAAAGACATGCGTTTAGAATCCCAGGCTAAGCTAACAAAATTTTATTTTGAACTATGACGTATTACTACTTCGTATCACAGACCTCAAGTGAGGTATAATGTCTGTTGTGATACGCTCCAGTGCCTTTAAACAGCAAAATAAGTCACATGTGTATGTTGATATGTCGACGCCCTATCAATCCCCAAAAGATTTTGCGTTATCTGCATTTCAGATAACGCAAAATTTTCAGATCTTGAACCATTAATAATGTTAAGTCAGTTACGTCTGCGTAGTGTGGATAACAGTTGCACGCCCATTCTATATATTCAGATTGTCTCTGCCGGAGACCTCTTATGAGCACAATGGACAATTTCAGCCTACAATTAATACCAACTGCAAATAAATTTGTAAATAACGATATAAATAATGTTGAAAAGTCTAATGTGAACTCAAACTTTTATTGGATGCTTTGTAACGAAGCAAACTGTAGAAAACGCGAAAACGTAGAAGTGATTTGTTGCATTTTGGTCGCATTTCAAACTTACGTAAGCAATTACAATACTTTATTTATTAATCCATAAATATATTAAAAGCACAATAGAATGGAAGAAATTTGTCTGTACATCAAATGAAGCATCGCTCTTAGAAAACCCATAGATCTTCGTTAGACTGAAAAAAGTAAGAATATTGCCGCTCTGATGATCACTGATTTTCTTTGTTAAAATTAACTATCTACTTACCCGCTACAACATACGGACTAGAACGCGCGCTCTCGCATGATATCAAGCCATCGTTCTCTTCCGTAAAGGGACAGAATTCCGTTGCTTGGTGGACATCGATTATAGCCTTGCGAACAGAGTATCGAGTTGTGCATGTTGTTTTCTTACCTTTGCATTTAAACGTCTAGGGCTGTTTCAGTGTTTTATGTCATGCTTCGTTTGCTTATCTGTAACAGTGTATTACCCTAAAATTGTTTCTTTTCTTTTATCATTAGTAATTTAGAATTGCCGGGCTATAAAACAGCCCAACCTTAAAACATATTTGACGTAAAGGGAACGTCCTTTTGGGTGATAAGCGTTCAATTAGCACCACGTCATCCCCAAGGCAAGTTCAGTAAAGGGATAAAGGCCCACCCCGGCTTTAAACAACCTATCGAGCCATCATCGCACAGACCTTACAGTGGCGTCAAACATTCTATTTTGTGGGTACAGCTAAACTGTATACGTACTTCTTGCAGAGTTGAAAAGTAGATTGTTTAGCTTCCATTAAATGTTCGTCGTGCTCCGCTAACAAGAAACCTTTCCTTGGCGGAGGAAGCGTTCGATAACGAGGGTTAATCAATACGATCCAATTCACAATAGGCTCCCATCTCACCACGATAGAACTAAGCATTTAGAAATGTTCTAATAGGATCGTAGTAGTTCTGCACTCTAACGACGTAGCGAGCCTACTCAATGACACCATTACCATATCTGATTATCTAACCATCACTAGAGTTCGCCGTACGGTATCTTTACGTCGGCAACGTTTTATGCCTTTGTATAGATAAACGCCTTTCAGATCAATTTTTCTCTCTAATTAATCTCAGCAGGCTTCCCTCAAGGCTACGGATCGCAGGGTGCACACGAGAGCAATAATTTTGAAATAATGCAGCCGTATAACACTTGGTTGTTCAAACTTGTAGAACTGTTTACTCCCATAATACGCGTTTCAGTTTGTTCATAGGTTTGAGCTCACTCGGAGCTCGTTCCTCTCTTAGGCAAGCGTACGCAATGTTCGTACATAACAAGAATACAACAGGCCCGAAGGACCCTATGGGCCTCTGCGTAGATTGTTAGAGATCAAACATATGTATGGACTGACATCCTGTACTCGTGTCAAGTGAATTCATCTCGAACGGAAGAAGGTAAGCCGACGCCAGTTTGACAAATTTTAGAGGATCAACAGACCAGAGCACGAATATGGAATCTGATCAGCCAACATCGATTAGAGCTACAAATATTTCTTTCTTTTGTAAGCACATGCGTGAATGTCACACATAGGTAAATCTAATCTATAATAAGCTCACGCATCAAAATTCGAACAAAGATACTGGATAATCTCGCAGGGAAATATCTAGATTGAAATTATTTGGACTATTACACAGATCGTATGGGTTTTAGCATATTTACATGCTCGTACAGGTCCCAATATATTGTACACTATATTGATGTAGTTATGAGAAAACTGAAATATTTATTTTCTGTAAAGTGCTGACCTATATTCAATGTTAGTTACGCTATTAGATTCCGCTGTTGAATGTTAGATTCCGCTTTATTCCTCTCTGCTTGAAAAATCTGGGCCGGACACGCGTCAACCCCAACAAATTTCAAAAAGGGTATCCCATTGGCTCTGTGCTCCGACCTCCACCACAGCCAACATTTAACAATTCATCCTTCTGAGACTGTAGTCTGTACAGTGTAGTCAGCGCTGCGTTGCAGGAGTGCCATAGGCCGCCGTGACCGAAATACAGCATAGAAGGCAGCATTCTTCAACATGCGAAATAAGTGGTTCCCCCGCTTAGTTTCTGTTTAGAACGTGTTGGAAAATTAATTGTTGATATTCTACTTCTTCATGAACTACGAATAGTATATGCCATTTACTCAGTGCTTTACCAATCGATATAGAGGCCAGGACTAATCTCGCAACGATCTAAAATGTTTTTAAGCCTTCAAAAAGATCTTTCTGAAACGTGTCATTTTGAATTGTGTAATTTGAGTGTAAATTTCAGAAATTACTTATGAACAAAAATCTTTTATTTTACTCGAAACGTATCCAAAATTAAGGAACGATATACGCTTGAAAGCTTAGCAAGCTTCAATTGTATCTTTAAGTATTAAATACACTGCAACATGCCCTGCTTCTCCAAACTCTTTACTATAGTTATCATATATTATTATATTCGAAATATTTTCCACTCGACGATTTTTTGTTTGCTCTCTATTGTACAGTAATGCACTTGTTTATTTGGACTACGCTGCTTTTTAAAAAATGCACCTAGGGTTGGTGTTCTAAAAAGATTAGTTGTATACCTCGATCTAAATCTACATTAGTTCTGGGGATTTGACCAAAGAGATAGCTGGCTCAATCTTTCAAACATATAGATTGTTTACGAGAGAGCACTAACGGGAAAGCCCGCTCAATTGCACAATCTCCTCGTGTTTGTTCGTGCTTCATTCGGTTCGTGTTCAAGCGTGTTTTGCGGGATGGGCTTCGTAACATTTGTAATGGTAAATACACTATTTTCAATTGCATGTTACTCATTAGGTAAAGCATCATTATGATATACCTAAAAAATGTTTTCGATGAATTTAATTTTCCGTTTATTAAACAATTTTCATTCAAGATTACCCCGATATTGAATATGTAACAGACCGAGGGAATTCGTGTCTGGTCCACTTACCCTTTTCGTCTGTTTTCTCAGGATGCCATCGTTCTGCTTCCAGCAGTAACTGCATCCCGACTGACCTTTGATTATTTTCCTTATCAAGGCTACTGATGACGTTGCAAGTTGACAATGTAAAAAACGTACATCCAATGAGAAATGCAATATTTACCTGCACAGCAATATCTATATTATTTGAAGCTGGCCACCAGCCAACATTTAACGTCCACGGTAGCAGTTTTTGCATTACTTCGAAGACGGGCCCCATATAAATGTAAATGTGCACTGGCGGGGATCGAACCCCTGCACCTACGTGTCTCCTCCAGTCGCAAGGCGCATACGAATGCGCTAAGCCACCGAGCTCGACTGTACCGCAATATCTGCCTTCATGCCATCGAATCGCTTAAAAACGAGCTTTCACAATCAGTTTCTTGCTGGCAAGCTTTATTTACTCACTTAAAATAAATTTATTTGGACTCAGTGACCGCATGACGGTGAATCGAAGTATTGAATATAAACCTTATGGAAGATCTAAATTTTTTGTAGCGCTCTACTGGCGAGTAGGACAGTACAACAGATTTGGTGGTCTGTATATATGCTTTCTACGATAAACGGTGTGGTTTGGATGCGAGTTTGAATTAGCTTTTATAATGGATTACTGATACGAAGAACATATTAAGAAAGTCCATTTTCTGTTAAAAACAAGTCGTTTTTATCAAAGGAAGGCTTGTATTGGGTTGTCTGTCAAATAAACCCTGAGATTCGCTCAAATCACACGTTTTCATAAATACTATTATGGACCATTCTCACAAGTAAATCTTTAAAGCGATCGTAATCCCCTTCTCTGCCAATTACCTTTTCCTTTATCACTATTCGCTTTATGCTTTCTAGATTGTGGCTTATTGAGAAACATAGTAAAATTATTGTTTTGAACCAGTTATTGCTGTGTCTCGCTTGAAATCATGGATCCTTGATAAATAGGGAAAATTCTTAAGTAGAATGGATTTCAAATTTACTAAGAAAACCCATGAATCCCTTTTAGGTTTTTAGAGCTTACACGGAAACCCGAACTCGAAGAAAGAAAAAGGGTTAAACAATATGAAGGGTTAAACAAATATCTATTTATTGACATTCATCGAGTGCTCTTTTGCATTGAAACACAATAAAGAACAGTTTTTCGCCAAACATACTAAGAGATTCCTTGCAAAGTTCCTACCAGTCAATCTCTGAGCGAGCGGATTTACTAAATTAACCAAGTAATTTAATATAAGCAAATATTATTTTAACGCTGTAAAGTTGTACTCTGCGTAACAGAACTTCGAATTTTCATTATTGTTCATTAAGCAGAGTGCATATATATATATATATATATATGCTCTTTCCTTATATTTATGAGAAGGGTATTTATGTTGTTTGCCTATGGTGTTTTGTTCGCTTTAAAAATATTAGATATTAAACTCTCTCAATCGCTATATATTAGCTAGCACTAATAATAATATTAGATAATTTTTGCCAAGAGGCGGCACTAACAGCGGCTGCTCGGTTTTCCTCGCAGGAAGAGAAAAGGTTCAGCAGACCACCTGGTCTCCCTGTATTTGAAATTGTGCGCCATCGTCGGATAGACCGCGGACGAACCTTCCAGTGGGTTTTAGGCGTCCAATGTCAACAAATAGAGAGAGTGCGTTCGAAAAAAGCTTTACAGTAGTGAACAGGAGCAACAGCAACAACAGTAGTGATGGTAGTACTGTCGTAGACTGAGCGGTGCAAGTGAACGCTGGAAGGATCAAACAGACACTTAGCCGTTTGCTTCAACGTCCAAATATTTTGTGAGGTTGCTCGTAGGTGTAACAAAAAATGGTGGGTTAAGGCAAGTATCTTTCGGCACTCAGGGTGGTTGGCAATGTGCAGTGTTCATCTTTAGCGCGACATTTGAGGCTGATGTAGATTAGCCGCAACCAACATCCAACGACGACGGCCAATTCTACTGTTTTTAGCTCTCTCCAAGAGAAACTGCTGCGGTTCAAAGAGATACGACATGTCCGAGCCTCGGAGAGTATCATTACAGCCAGCGGTGGACCGACTTGCTGAACGAGTTGGAGATCCCGCTAGCGGTTGCCCGGGGTCGAAATTGGCCGCGAGTAAAAAGAAAAAACGTCTGACGATGCGATTTAATTTGGATCTTGGCGATCCGAACGAGGACGCTTGCCACGAATTTAACTACATAGAGCTCGTCCGAAATCACAAGGTATGTTATTGTATTGAGACTTCGATTTATTATTGATTTTTGTTCCGATGGCTAGGCAAGAAGAGCTTGCTGCACCTTAATGCATGTTTTTCGGATCCCTCTGGGCACCGCGAACGACGACCATAATAATGGAGGAACGTATTTCCCCTGCACATGGTGTTTATTTGTGGGAGCAATAGGAAGATCGTGGACGTACTAGTAATGGTTGCAGTTTTTTTTCTGTCGAACTGTATTGCGATCTAGGATGTATGGAATGTTTATCTGTCTAACGCTATAAACGTGAGTTAGAGTGCGTATACACTTGTGAATGTAGTGCTAATTGTTGCTAAAATGACGTCGTTTTTCTCTGTATATGCCATATGCTTATATACCACGTTTCACTTAGGAAGTACTTTTTTCTGTTGTTTTGTTATATTCGATGTTCTATTGTAACGATAATTCTATTGATGAAAATCACGATGGTAAGATCAGCACCCAAGATGTTCAATGACCAAGGGTTGATTTGATTATATAACAGCCCAATTTATCACGTTATTAGTCTTGTCTACAAGGCTCTACCCCTTACCTAGCTTTATTCCCGCGAATGCGTGAGACAACTATATGTATAATAGTTGCGTCGCAATATAGTATGCATGTATGTTACACTAGTTGGTAATATTAGTCATAATATTGGCTGATAGTGATTGTGCTTCTTTTTGTATTTGCTAAGCGACAGCGAGGCAATTCTTCCTCTTATTGTGCTGAACTACCCGCACGTATAGTTATCAAACATCTACACTTGAACGAATTGCTTATTAATTGAGTGGGTGGATGTTCTAAAGATGTTCCCATAAATGAGCTGATATTCATCGCACTATGTTCTTACATTTTACAGATACGAATTTTCGAATATATGAGTAAGTGATCCCGTTAACTTTCTATTACATTTTCTTACGCCGGTAGTTTGCTCTTTGATAGCTTCTGGTGGATATTGTCGAGCTCGGTGGCTTGGTGTATTCGTATGCGCCTTGCGACTGGAGGAGACACGTAGGTGCAC
>MNPL01028251.1:60451-73141 GCA_002081605.1 Tropilaelaps mercedesae
TGATAGCTTCTGGTGGTAAATTTGTGATCGCATTTATTAAGACTGCATCATGTAAAGTCGCTCGCTATGTATCACACTAATTATTTGCAGCATTCCGTGAACACCTAAACAGTAGTAACGTGTAAAGATGATCTATCCCATACAAGCGGTATACGGTGAGTCACGGTGTAACTGTTACAACTGAAAATTGTAGGTTTTTCGGTTTGAGTTCCAAAACAGCTTTCTCAGCATGCTATGTTGAAAATGTGGTAGTTGATTGTACTGACCGGAAACCAACTATTTTAGTTTTATTATTACTTTATTTTAGTTTTTAGTTGTTACATGAGTTCGCTGTGTCCTCTCATCTGCTTGTCACCGATGGGAGCTATTCTGTTAACTCGCAGCTGGTTGCATTCGCCAAAGAAGCGAACATTTTTCTGATCGAGCAAAAAAGCCACTGACTCTACTGAAGACGTCCCAATACGATATGTAGGGAGGATTTAGAGAAAATCCAGAAAGTGATAGAAATGTTGATACATTGCGCATATTTTTTTATTTTACCTTGCTATAAAAGTGTAAGCGCTTTTCATTTGCATATTTCATAACATTATTAGCTTTCGTTGTTGTCGACTTTGCTGCATTCGTCGCCAACGCATGCATGTAACGGAACTTGGTCGATTTCTCCTCATCAAACTAGCCAGGATTGAATAGCCGTCACTGAATCTTTTCGTGATGCTTTTCCATCTGATATTTGTCGGCTTATCTTGCTGCTTATTTATGTCATGCTTCTATGTGCATTTGCGCTCACTTCACAGCCGACAAACACTCCGGCTTCGTCTATCAGGGTCGCCGTTTGCTAATGTCAGTGAGGAGAAGGTGAGTGAAGGGAAGTTTTGCACGTCCTCCCTGTCCAAGGTGATATAAGGGTGCTCTCTGTTGCAGTTAGCATGGTCTATCAATCGATTCCGTCTGATGAATTCACCGATTCGAACGTATTTCGTTAGACTGATCGCCAACTCCTCAGTTGTGGAGGGAATATCGCTCAGTTGCACTGCGGTTTCCGCCCACGAGTTTTCTATTGCCGTGAGTGACCAGATGGACGTTGACATAGTCTCGGATCGAGATGTCGGTTCCGGAACCACAGGTTCGAAATCAACACCGTTGTGAACTTTACGAAAGAGAGCTGGAGATGGCTGCGGATGTTGGCTGGTCGTTGATATGCATTATGGATGGATACTTTGGTGGAGTGCAGATCGCCGATGAGTCGCCTCGTAGAGCCCGGACAGGCTGTCGTTCCAAGGATCATTATTGCCGAACTCCGGTTGAATCACGTCTCAGCGGGTTTAATGTGACGCACAATTTTGGTTGTTACAATGAGTGTACTCCGATCGATGCATCAGAGTAGCAGTACACCCCATTTCAAAAGGATCTCCAAAAGCACGTTTCATATGGCCCGTGGTCTATGGTGACAGTATTGAGGTTTTTAATCTCCGAATCACAATTCCACCCCCTTCGAAACGTAATCCCATCGTGTGAACCGTATGAGAACAGTGTCACTAATCCATCGGTACAAACTCGAAATGCCAATGATGACTGTAAGCGAGCCTGCCAAATTCTTGGTGTCCTCGGGCAGGCCGAGATGCGAGGAAAGATGTGCATCGTTAAACAGCAATCGCAGAATAGTACCAGATGTAAAATTCCTGCGTTCGAAACGGAAAGTGTCCGTTTATGGCACACGTTACTAATTGCTGGAAAGTGTTTGAACGGAGAGTGTGTTCCGGAAGATATCAATGCCAGAGCCAGTGGAAAGGCATAAGTAGGAAAAAACGCCCAGCTTCCGAATCAGAACCTCCAGCCGCAGATACCAAAAAAAAAGAGAAGAATACATCAAGAATTACAAGAGATATATGAACGCAGCGAGAGCAAACCCCAAGGGGCAAAGTAGCAGCTAGGGTCTGCACAGGAAGTTCCTTGGCAAAATCAAGAATAAACTTTGCCACCTTAGTTCTTGTCTCGCACATGACGTATACGTATATATGGATTTATATGGGTGAGCACGATTATATGACTCTAGCTCTGTACTTGATTCTTATAACGCATTGAGTTTTTACCGGTTATGAGCTTATACCGTGAAATCCACTCTTCCAGGTTTGCTCGTTTCATTAATGTCGCCTGAGATTTCTCGGTGTATGTCGCCTGCTCAGTCTTTGCCAGGCAAATATATGCTCATACATATATATTTATTGCAGTTCAATCGTGTTGTTATCTCTTCGTATATTTCACGTCTCCTTCTTTTTTCCACAACTTATTGTTAAATTATTCATTAGCCCACATACGAATAGTAGTTAGATAATCATTTGTACGGCAAACCAATTTATAAATAAATTATAGATTCATAAATTGAATATGGATTTCATACTCATTTTCTTAACTTGATATGGTCTTATTAGTATGATGATGTCATTGCATGTTCATAACTCTAGTTAGTCTTTCTGATTAAAATTCGTGAAGACGGTGTCTGCGTTTAAATTTTTTCGACTTTCAGATTGAGACAGTCTTTAATTTCTCCGCAACATATGATACTTTTTCTGTCTAAGAGGATATTTAGTTTTGAGCTTCAATGAATTTATTTGTCCAGAGCCAACTCCTCAGCATATATTACAACCTTTTCTAGCTGATTTAGCCGGGGCAGTAGACTCAGAGCTATCCTTCACCTGTGACTCACCTAAGTCATATTAATGCTGAGATGTATATTCATCCATTTTTTTTATGCGAACCAGAGAAGCAAAGCTGAGCCGGTTGAAGGAGATGATCCGTTTGAGGAGTCAGACGAGGACGAGGTAGCGGCTATTGCCAGAAAAATGGAAGAGAAATATGGTGCCGGTAAGGTCGCCTGGGATGATGACGTCGACAGAGGACAAGGGTAAGCAGACGAAAAGCAAACAGATGATTCAGATACTTCTAGTTATGAGGTATATACGCTCTTTATTGCCTTGACATTTTAATAATTTGGATTGGACCAAATGACAGAGAACGTACACATAAAAACGAAGGCGAAGACATAACAAATATTATCGTAAAATAGTTTTCAGAGTCCGGTTTACAATATTAAGTTCACTTATTTGAAACATCTAACCGTAGCTATGACGAGGATGATTCCTTCATCGACAATGGAGAGGCGTATGATGAAGTAGTACCCCTCGACCTCAATACTAAACATGGAGGATTTTACATCAATTCCGGCGAATTGGAATTCGTTCATGCTCCGCCACTTCAATATATGCAATATCACCAACAAAATGAGGTCAACAAAAATAAAGTCACACTAGAAGATTCTCCACCAGAGGAAGACTCTGAACAAGGTGTGTTTTTGTGTATAAGGGGTGTTGCCAAATTTAATCTTAGAAACGAACTCTTGTGGTCGACTTCATGAATTGTTTAGTTTTTTTTAACAGTTTTGACTACACAATTCATACTCGAACAAGGTTGCCTTGTCGGAGCTATAGTCAGATTCCAAATTTTCTTAGTTTCGGGCTGTGTTTATATCAAGATTACAATGTTTTCTTTCGAACTAAATAACATTTATTTTGTACTAGAAAATACTCTTGCTTAAAAAACTCATAAAAGTCTCTCTCTTACTCATGCACACATACAGCTGTGTAATTTTACTTCATAAAACGATTCCTATGTTGTAGGATGAATTACACTACGTATTACCGCACTAAATATTCCACATAACATTTCAGAGAGTGAGAGGGCGCCATCGCCGAAAGA
This sequence comes from Tropilaelaps mercedesae, assembly GCA_002081605.1. Taxonomy (NCBI): domain Eukaryota; kingdom Metazoa; phylum Arthropoda; class Arachnida; order Mesostigmata; family Laelapidae; genus Tropilaelaps; species Tropilaelaps mercedesae. The sequence continues at coordinate 64,205 of MNPL01028251.1, forward strand.
GGAGAAACTCCGAAATCCGTTAAAGGTAAAAAGACGGTGTAAGCGCAAGCGGTTAGACTCAGACGACTCAAGGGATAATAGGGATCAGGGTTCGAGTGAAAGAGACCGAGAGGATCGCAAACAAAAACGTAAGGAAAAGATACTTATGCTAAAGAAGAAGATTAAACGTATTGCTAGTAGTTCCGATGAGGAAGCTGAAGGCGAGAAAAGCGCTGACGATCTAGGACAGCCGGACAAAGAGAAGATGATAAGAGATGAAGTGAGAGAAGGCTTTAATCGGATGGATCGGGACAAGGAAAAGGACATCAAAGATAAACTTTCGGACCGAATGAGTGTCAAGCAAGAACGGCAACTAGATGATGCAATTGAGTCCGTCGTGCGAAAGGCTCGTGAAGAAAATAAGAAAGAAGTGGAAGAGGTATGTCTAAATCCATGTTCTAAATTCAATGTCAAATCACCTTTTTCAAGTCAAAAAAAGAAACTCGTCGCGTTTTTACGATCATATTGCAGAGGTAATATCATTTCAATAGAATTATATACATGTTATGGAATGGTACTGATACAAATATTAGAAAAACTCAATTTTTAGTACAGCAGTCAAAGTTTAGATAATGTTTGGCTAAAGCGATGAGATGGCTGAATTCTAAACAATTGCTGTGGATACTGCAATTTTCTCTGACTTAGTTTCCTATACACTGAGTATCTATATAATCATATTCAGATCACGATGCTTGTCGCAAATTAGACCACAATTGCAGAAACAAATTCAAATCAAATTAGACTTAGTGCATTTTCTCTGTCATAATTCCCATATGTATATGCATTTCGCCCTTTTCTGGCTTTCGTCTTTTAGGAGGAGCTAGAACTTCTTCGTCAGCAGGAGGAAGAGATGGAACGTGAGGAACGAGAAGTAGAGCGTCGTCGTAACAAGGAACGCATCGAACGAACCGAAAAAGATCGTCAACAGCAACAGCTCGCCAACCAGAAAGATAAGGACAATCGTGATATTAAAGATCGACAGAGGGATAAGGACAGCAACCGCGAATCAAGGGAACGCCTACAAACCTTTCAGAAAAGTGAGAAAGATCGAGAACGAGATCGAAATGTTGAGCGGGATCGTGAACGGGAGTCGCAACGGACAGCGTTACAGCAACAACTCCAATCGCAGGCCTCATCGCAGCAGCGAATAGATTCTCAACGGGATCGAGGAGCTGAAGGGCGAGATCTAAGGGAGAAGGAGAGGATTCTATTAGAGTCAAAAATCGGAGTCGATTACGCCTCAGCGGTAGCTGCAGCGACGGGAGGAATTGAACTAACAGCGCACCGACTACCGGACGCTGCTGTCCGGCTGCCTGAAAGAATGCCCGGTGACCTGCAAAGAATGATTGCTGACATTACAGCAGTAGCCAGAGAAAACCTGGGAAAGAGCAAGTTCTTCCAGGCAAATGGTACAGATGAATATATGAGTATAGATGAATATATCAACCCTTTGGCAAAAGTCGTTCGTATGAGGGGCAATTCAAATGCTCAAAGACGTTGTATCACTTGCATTTATTTTGCTATGATAATTCCTTAACTTAATAGTTAAACTACTGACCTTATTCTCAAATTGAAAAGGGCCAATTATTTCACTTCTACAGCACTCCCTAACAAAACAAGCTTGAAAATTGCTGTAATTTTACTATATTATTCAGAGTCTTGAAATTGCTTCTTTGGATATACTTGAAAAATGCTACGTCGTTATCATTGCAATGTTAATGCTTGAGACACTAGACATACTCGATTTAAACCGACAAAAAGACAAAGTCTTTTGGGTTAAACCGAGTATTTATAGTGATTATAGATCTAGCGCTGAAATTAAAGCAACCAACAATAAGCTATGCCTCCCCTGGGGTTTATAATTTTCAATTTTAGCTTAGTTATGTCCCAGTAAAAAGAGGATCAACTGCTAAAGCAGCGGGTATGATTCACACTAATTTTGAAGAAGGCTTTATCAAAGGAGAAACTATAAGCTTTGCAGGCTATGGAAAGTATGGAAGCGAATCAGCCTGAAGATGCAGGAGAAATTCGCTTTGAAGGCGGAGATTATGTCATGCAAGATGGCGATATGGTGCACGTTAGGTTTAATGTGTAACTGTTTATTGTTTCTCAATCGTAAATAATGTCACCATTTGTAAGACTGCTATTGATGCTGTTTAAAAGGAAATAATTCTATTCTTAAATCAGCTTCACAAGATTTTCCTCGCACACGCATTCCAGTGAGACCTTTCGGGTATGAGTACATTTGAACTACAAACAATATATACTTTGACTAAAGCCAATGAAGGAACCATCCTTGTTTGCTATAGGTGTGAACGAGACCTTGCTACAAATCGATCGAATGGCGCGCCAGTCCCTTCCTTGCTCGCAGCGTACGCAGTTATATGCGTATTTAACGGCTCATCTACCATGCAGTAAAGAAACCCTTCTCAAGAGGATTAAAAAGCTGCGTTTGGATGAAGAGGATATGAAGGTTAAAGAACCCATGGCCAGGTGAACAGACGTAACATTAGGTAGAAACCATTTTTACACACTTGAAATAAGCGATCTTACCGCGATACCGATAATGTTTGTTTTTAGGTTATATTTTTCAGTTAGAGTTTCATAAGCAAAATAAAAACCTTGCACTCGGTACATTTCAAAATGATCCACTTCTTAGTTTAGTAGCAATTACGGCAGAAAAGCTCAATAAATATGCCACTCTCTTTCTAATCTAATCTGCAAGCAAAACATTTGTTTTAAATACTTGAAAACGACAGATTCTAACAGGTTAGTATTTAACCTCTATGACTGCATATGACAGATTCAAGGCCGAACTGAACCATATGGTGGAGGAGCAATTAGAGAGATACAGGCGGCGTTGTGAAGAGGTCGGTCAGAAAACCTGCGGCGCGTCCGACTCTGAAGGCGATGATGGTGATGTTCGGATTCATCGGGTATTTGAGTGGACAGACACTCTCAGAAGACTCTTCCGAGAGGTCGTCTCACTTAAGTTGAAGACCTACGAGGTATCAAAACTGCGAGCCACATCTGCTGAAGACTACGTCAGAAACTTTTTCGAAATCGACGTGAGTCATTGTATTGCGTTCAATCGGTTCACTTCTCAAGGCGAAACGTTTTTATAGGGCTTGGAACATTTACGAGAACATAACCTTGTCGGAAAGTGCTATTACTTAGATCAATACGGTACACCCGTTTTTAAGTAGGTCAGGCCAAATTTAATCAACGGACACAGTAATGTTGTTCTCAAGTGTGCTAATGACCATGGAATATTTAGCGTACAGAAAAAAACGTTTTAGGAACAAGCAGACCGACATTGTTTGAATGCCTATGAACATCTCGTGAGATTCCTCTTTCAATAAAGTTCTTTCAATAAATCACATTGCATTGCGATTTTTGATCATTCGGATATCCACAAAATATCATATTGATACTGCTCTTGTGGCCGACGAAAATCGAGTACAATTTCACTATAACGGTTTTAAAACCTTTCTGCCTCGAATCAAATATAGGAAAAAATCTACAGGATAAAAATCGTATCGTAAATAAAAGGTTATGCTTTCTCTTTTTTGCAGATGATCATTTTGTGGCCCCGAGGTTGGATGAACGTCCGAACGCTGTTGCGAATGGCTCGCGAAGAGCAACTCTTTCAGAGGGCTCGTGCGGACTCGATAGGCTCTACCGCGCGAAAACTTACACAATTGCAAAACCTCGGAGGGGCCAATGGGACGCCTATGGGAGGTGTCGATTCACCCACAGCGCCGCATACACCATCAACGCCCCTTGGGGCCCTCCGTAGCCATAGAGGCGATAATAACTCATATTCTTCTATTGAAACGCCGCTCAAGGACTGTTTTAAGGATACAATGCAGGTTGGATACGTTTATATAGTTTACATTGCTAAATTCACTTTAGTGGTAACGCTGTCTGATACTGTTCTCTATTAGAACTCCTTACCAGATGCACCAGAAAAGCGTTCAATTCAACCGTTCAAACGTTTTCAATCCTGAAAATCAGGTAAACTTAGAAGAACAATTATCAGTATTTCAATAGCTTAGTTTAATGTTAACTGTTGTGTCGATTTCAACAGTTGGATGTGACACCACCTTCGCGCACAACTACTCCAGGAAATACTTCTGTAATCCGTGAGAAAGCCTCATCAGGAGTAACCCCGCGAACACCCGAAGACCCGCCCAGCAGCGGTGGGCACAGGAGTCACCCTTTAACACCATCAAAAGGGGGCGGAGCTTCAACCGCCGTTTCGCGCGACCACCGGGACTCCGGGCATTCCGCTCTTTCTGTAATCTCTGGTCAGTTCGCTTGTGCGACACGTCGACAAGATGTTTAACAAGATACTTACAGCTGGTTGTGGTATCTGACAAGCCTTAAACTTCCAGCTGGTTGTGGTATCTGACAAGCCTTAACAAGCAAGTCACCTTTGAAAGTATATATAAATATGTACTCATCCGCCCATTCCTTATAGCTTGTTGCACACGGAGGACAGTCAATCAATTAGTGTTTAAGAGTTATATGCAAGGTTTTATTCATATGTTGTACATATCACTCCCAATCGATGATTCAAATATCAGACTACTAAATGTGTGTTACTTAGATTTCTTTGTTGAATAGAATCAAAATGTTTCAACTTCCAAAACAATTCATACAAAGGACTATTTAAACATGTGACTTTCGCCTGTTGTTTTTATCATACTTCACTTTTTTTGCTTTTCTGTTATAATCGATGCTCTTTGTAGACTCGCCATCGATAGTGGTGAAAGAGGAGCGGGTTCCATCACCGGCACCCAGTCCGCCCACGCCGAGCGCAATCAGTGACCGATCCTCTCCTGTTGGAGCCACTGGCACCCCTCTAAAAACAGAAGCGCCAGCCGCGCATACCGACATCGTCACAACACCAGTTCATCTGAGTGTCATTACCTCATCTCCCGCTAAGCAGCATCAGCAACAGCAACCGCCATCTCAGATGGCCCCACAACTTCTACCGCAGGTGGAAACTCCTTCATTTGGCGATTCATTCGCCCCTCTGCTGCCCCACACGGCTTCGACGGTTGCGTCGACAACTGGCCTCATAGGATCATCCGCCGCGTCAACGACAGTGCAAACGCCTCAGCCAAAAAAGCAACATTCTGCTACGCCTCTCCTCAAAGCCAACTATCAAGCGGCGTTACAAAAAAGTCCACCTTTCAGCGCGTCAGCTAGCGGACTAGGGAACACCTCCGCAACTAGCGGGCCTTCTTCTTCGGCTGTCACATCACCGTCTGCAGCACAGGCATTTGCTCAAGTAAGATCATATAGGCTTGTATTGCAGTAAAGAACGATAATGCTGCTTCTGGGTGGAGCTTTTGCTTGGATGCAAGTACGTTTTTGGCACGAACTAGACTTGCTTAAATTTAGAAACCGCTACACAAAGTTACAGAGTTGCTCTAACAGGAAACTTTCATAAGCCTTCAGTCTTCTTACTCGATAGCTAGAACGAAATCCAAAGTGTAATCAATGTCTCCAAGCCTTTCCCCTTTTTTGAAGCTTTTAGATGCACTATTACATTGGTTAAAATACTTACTAAATATTTCATGTAGTTCTCCCAAAAAGTGGCTGCAGCCGCCGCGGCTGCTGCTGCAGCAGCCTCCAACCCAGGCGCCATAAACTACTCTGCACCAAATTCGTCCCACAAGCCAACTCAACCGTCCACAGTCGTCTCATCCGGTTCGGGGCATACAATTACAAGTAATAGCGGTGCCAGTCAGTACCACCCGGCGAAAACCTGCAGTAATCCTGCAACATCCTTGACGACAAGCTATCAGCAGCAACATGCGCAACAACAGCAGCAACATAAATATATACAAAGCAGTCAGCAGCAACCACAGCAGACGCAGCAACAACAACCTAAGGCAGCCCATCAGGCAATGAGCAATAACAATCATTATGGAGGCTCATCCCATAACAATTACTACACCGGGTCAACAACTCAATCGGGTGGACAGCAGCATGGCTCTAGCCTCGGAGGAACAACTCACAATAATCATACCGGAGTTCATGGCCATACTGGCAGTAATAGTGGTCATCAATCGGCGTCATCGCGCGATAAAGAACCCCTCATGGCGTCGCAAATTTTGGATAGAATCATTACTCAACAGTTAGGTAAGCCATTCCCACATATTTTAGTCGGACTACTTCTTAAAAACAGAATCATAATTATGTAGGGCAGGAATTTTTCACGCGACTGTGCCATGACGTTCGTTAACGCCATTGTGTTCTATCTGCAGCTACAAACTCGTATCCAAGCGCAGGTGGATCTACGTCACATGTGTCATCTACAGCAAGCGGTTCAGTAACCGCGGCTGTTTTTGGCACCGGTGGGGCGGGTGGCAGCAACAACTATCCGGCAACGTCATCCGCCGGAAATACTGTTGGAAGCTATTCAGTGGGAGGTGGTACTCCACTGATGTCTCCCCCATCTCATCGCACTTCACACCCACAGCAGCAACTTCAACAAGCGCAGCATAAATCGCCGCAGCTCCCACGAGCCTCGATGCCTCCCTCTTCCTACAATATCTATGAGGCACTCCAGCAGCCTCATAGGACAGTCAGCCCTTCTATAAATAGTAACAGTGGCAATAGCAGAAACAGCAGCAGCAGCAGCAATAGCTCACCCCAGCAACAGCAACAAGGGATGATGATGCAACAACAACAGAGGTATGTACAGGAGAGAGTTCATCATAGAAGGAATGCTTCAAAAGTAAGTCGATTTTTCAAGCATTCATTTTTGAGTAAGGCTTTATACTTGAAGAAGGAACATGTTAGATTTTTAGACTAAAAAGTAATACATGCCTTTTTGAGGTGCTCAAGTTTTTTATTCATTTGGATGTGAACATTGTTTGAGACTTATCTGAAAATTGTTTTTTTCTGAGACCCAATAAATTTCAATAAAGCGTAAATAGGTTGAATTGTCGTATTTGGGCCACGGGAGATATTTATGTGCTTACTGAACAGTAAAATGGATCACTCACGGCGAAATCGATAAAACAAAAAACGTGTCTTTGCTTTTTGAAAAAAAAAACAACATGTGCATGATTTTTCAAATTTTCAACAACGAAAATATCTGTTTGAGTGCCATTTTAAAATCAACTCGACTGAACAGTTTTATACACACACGTTTTCTTTAGAATTGAATTAAACATGCAAATATTAAAGCTTATTCTAATCTTCGCCGAATACGTTCAATACAAAACGGTATAACACTTTTCTAATAGACATTACGGAGCGAAAAAAATCAACCAAATGTGACTTTATTAATGCTTTAAAACTTGAAGTTTCTTTTGAAAAAACAATTAAATATAATTTCATTAATGTTTTAAAAACTGACGTTTTTCTTAAAAATTCTTTAGATTCAGTATTTTAAAACTGCAAGTGGAATTATGGCGCTTTAGAACCTTCTCTGTATTCACTTCACTAAATCATCACCGAATGCACAAACATACCTGACAGGTATCAGTTGCGTCTTACTTATGAGGAAAGTATAGCTAATTTTAAATGTTAATTTATAATAATAATTAAATTATATAAAAAATAATAAATGATTAAATAAAAATAAGTAAAAAAATTACATAAAAAATAAAAATTACAAACTAATAATAATAATAAAATTAATTAAAAGTTAAATGTTATGTTTGTGCATGACGACCTTGGTTCGCAGGAATTCATCAGGCCTAGACAGTATGAAGGGCTTTCAATCGCCGATGACTTCCCATCCCCAGGCGAACACACCTACATCGAACATCCCGTCGTACTACACTTCAACGGCTGCAGCAGCTGCTGCCTATCCGCAAAGTTCAACGCATCAACAGTCGACAGCACAGCAAACACAACAACAACACCAACAGAGGCAGCAAGCAGTTACTCCATCTCTACCGCAAACAGCGCATTCCTCACCGGCTTCCCAATCGGTTAGAGAAGAAATGAGTCGTTAATTACACTAGGGAGCGTTGATTTAAGTTTGTGTTTATTAGAATGCCGGTTAATAAGAAATTCTATACAGTACATTTAAACCTAACAGCAGCCATATCTGGTTTAATCATGTGGCTGCGATCCCATAACAGTATATAAACAAAGGTTTTACAATAGGTACATAAATCACCAAGGCATATATAATATCAGTTTATATAAACAACAGGGCCAGCACAAATTTCCTTAACCGTTTTTTAATTTTTTTCAGAGTCGCTATTCATGGGGCACTCAGGCCATGTACTCTAATCCGCAGCAGCGTCATCCAATGTACCAGGACCAGCAGGAAAAAGTGATATACCAACAGTACGGATCGCAACAAGGACAGGACAGTACCTCACAGTTGCATCATAATCGACAGTCTCACTAAAACAGCAAATAACAGAATGATACTACTACCCCTGACAATGAGTATTGATTGGATGTGAATGGGTTAAACGCTAGGGCTGAGCTCGACGGGAAACCTGTGTCACCGTGCAGAATTTGAACACACTGTAGATATTTACAAATGACGAAAAAGAGAACCTGAAAAACTTCGGACTACAGGCTAAACTGACGCAGCTGCTAGTAAGAATAAGGGACCTCCAACTGCTCTCAAGCTGATTTTGTATGCATATAGAGGCATGATTAGACATAAGCATATTACACAGAAACGGACACACACACACACACTCCCGCGAAACAAAGGCATTTAGGAATCCAACATTCACTTGGCCGCCATTATATCGCTAGGATAAATACTAGATAGCTGAATGAAGAGGGACTGTTATTAGTCGTAATAATAGTCAGGCAGTTTCATACATCTTGTGCTCTTCAGTGTACATATCTATATAAATATGAATATATATATATATATATATATATATATATATATACATG
>MNPL01028252.1:4778-24053 GCA_002081605.1 Tropilaelaps mercedesae
AGCGAAATTCACAAGGGTTTTGGTTCCATTTGTATGATTAGTACGAGAGGTAGAGAATAGGCTGTGTGATGGGTGGTCACTCTCAAAGGGCCCTCGTTCCAACACTACCGGAACTCAAGTTGGGATTAAGTCAGTCGTGTGTCCGGTTTGCAAGAATCACACTGATTATGTCAAGGAAAAAAATCAAAAAGGCAAATTCTTAGTGACAACTTGTATTTCAAGGCCCATTCTGATCTTTACCTTTGCAAAACATATATAACAGACACACGCGTGAAGTAACGCTTAAAGATTATTCCGATGGTGATTCTCAGGGGCCTTGTCATGAGACAGCTGCAGATTAAGGTTTTCTACTGGGTGACCATGCCAGACCTAAGTAGGCGATAGGTCCAGTCCAGCATCATTTGAAACCCCCACACCTTTCAGCTAAACACAATCCCTGACGGATGTATACTTGCGCAGACTTCGTTAAGCGTAGAGTTGCGTTCCGCCCCTAAATTTCATCAAAAAACGTATACAAACAACGCTAACTTGTGATAGAATTGTGAAATCATTCCGTAGCTTTCACCTGGACTAGAGCTGCGATGAGGGGTGCGCGCAAAGGCTGCGTATTGCGTCTGATATTGGAGCTCATGGTTGGCGAGCGGACCCGTTGTGAGCTCTGACTCTCGGATAATCTCTGGGTCCCGATCATGTAGTGTCGGGGGGAGTGGCGGCCTGCTCATGGGTCCCTTTGTTCCCACGTTCGCAAAGCGAGTGGCAGCCCGAAGGGCTAGCGGGTCTCCGTAGCTGTCATACAAGAAATTCCGCAGGTTACCATGTACTACAACAATAATTCTCCGTACTATTCGTCGTGCATGCAACCCACAACTAGTATACGATAGACACCGACAAGCTTTTAAGCTGTATGAAAGCCGACTCAAATCCCCTGTTTACTGGAATGTCTGTGTATCACAGGCAGTTTACGACTTAATGCGTATACAGTAAGAGAAAAACAATATGTATGTTTGCAAGCACGAAGAGCTTTCGGCGTGTTCTGAAGACTTTGTGAGTGGAGATACCATGACCAGCCACATGCGTACGGTTCAAATAAAGTCGTTTCACTTTAAACTTGAATGCCGAAGCCGCTCGCTGGAGGGAACTTGTGAGCAGAACAGTTTGGATAACCTACTCAGTGTATGTACAACTTTATTGAATGGGCGGTTCGATGCGTGTTGCAAACAATGACACGACTAAAGCTGAAAAAGAAGTACCCTTATGCCTAGATTCAAAGTGTTGTCCATTATTAAAATGCCTTCCCTTTTCTACTAATTCATATTTTCCTTGCGGTATAGGAACCGCACATCTTTTTATCCCTCTGCTACTTCTCATTCTTTTAATAATAATAAATATAATATATATAAATATATAAATAATAATAATGGATAAATCAGCCCGGCCATTGAAAGAGGCAGGGAACTATATAAATAGTAAAATAGTAGTAAAACGTTATAGTAAAATAAATAAACAATAAATAAATAAATAGTAAAACGTTATGTCTGAGACATACATTATATGGTACGGCGCGGAGCTGAAGCTCCGCCTTCACGGTTCAACGTGCGTAGAACTAGCGGTTAAGCTGTGTGCCACAAACCATTCGGCGATAGTTATGAATTTACTGTCACGCCTTGTTGGACAAAATGGCCACTTAAACAAATACTGTGCTCAGTTCTGCATGCGGACCGAATGGCCGACGATCAAGCTATTCCAGGATTTTTTCATTGAAACCGCACAAAGTTATCGTGAACCAACGAAAACAAAATAGACAGACATGATAGGGTGGCGTTCGCTGCACATACCGTATTGGCGGTCGCGCGTGTCTTAGGATCTCTCTCATGTAGGCGATTGGATTCACGTCCGGCTTACTGAGTGCGCGGTAAACATCCATCAAGAGATCCAGATATCCCTCAGGACCTCTTGCAACAATTCGCCATTGACGCGGGTCACGGTTGAGCCTCAACACCAGCGATATATCGTAATCGTGTAACATATCGTTCATCCCCTCCACTACGCCATCCACCGTATTCACTGCTGATTCGGCCGACGGCGAATGTTTGCAAGGAACATACACGAAAAATGGCGAGGTTAGTATGTCCTACCTCCGAGGTTCTAGTATTTGACAGTTTGACCCGAGTAAGGTCAAAAAGGACGGTTCCTAGCTTGTGGTGCAAATGAGATTTTTCAGTACTTGCGCATGCCGTGATCCGGACGCTGAAACTAGGCATAGAGATTAAAGAAATACGCATTGTGGAACAAGATGTGGCCAACTCCACCAATGAGGGCTCCGTCTTACTGGACAGACCGAAAGCCGTGGTTATGGAGACCGCATATATGGTCTTCATTGCTCTCTACGCATAAGGCGAACTTTGCATGTAATTAATATTGCTTAATACAAGAGAGGCGGTTTGTTTGAACTCGCTAAGTTTGAATCCCTGCATGAACGAGCATGTAAAACACTCGCCCCATCGCTTCTCGTTAAACAACACCGAAATCTAAACAAAGATCCCATCCAAATATGACCGCATCTATATAGGATTTCGCACATCTTCCTCGAGCACTCCCAACGCACTACACGCCACTACCAATACTAACCATCGATGACTGGCTTGTAGATGGTATAATCCTTCGGAAATTTCAACCCGGCTTCCAGCGAGTTCCCAGACGTCGAGCACGCTTCGCCCCGCTCACCGGCCGCGTTCCATGGCACATAGGCCGCGCGTAGCAGCTCCATCTGATGTGAGCGCTCGGCGCCGGCATCCACAAATCCCGAGTCGCGCGACTCGTTCTTTACGTCGTCGCAGGCGTCGTGCCACGTCTGCGACACCTCGGGCACGTCGATAAGCAGCGTGGCCGGCAGCATCTCCATAAGGCAGACCCATGCCCTGTACACATCGTCGACCTGACCGTAGATTCGGATCGTGGGGATATGATATTGGCGGTCATCACGCGTAGCGATAATCTCGAACTCGGTGTTCGTCAACGCCCTGAGATAACGAATCTTGATGCCGCCCGGGCCGAGCACGTAGCTGAGATAGTGGGGCGACACCTCGATGCCGAGGTAGACCGGCGCGAGGGGCTTGTCCGGCTGAAGCAGTTTCATCAGCCTGATGAGGCCCTCGCGAATGCGCTCGAAGTTCGTCCGCGCGCCCCGGACAGTGACCATCACGCAACGGCCGAGCACGGGCAGCCAATTGATCGACATCCGGTGCTCGTTCTGCAGTGCCTGTGAATCGCCGGCCGGAAATAAGTGCAATTGAGGACGACACTTCGTGCCCCCACGACGAAGCCAAGCATCGAACACTGTGACGATGTCTGGCGTCGCTAGGCTCGATGTATCTAATGCAAATCTAATAGCTCGAGTTGTACTGCGAACTCTACAGGCATTTCTTCAGTTTGTTTAGCTAAGGGTTAAGTTCCGATACGACTGGACACCACCGTCTATTTTACCTAGTTCCGTCGACAGCTTTAGATATTACGGGTCAGTTCTTTGCCCTGTAGCAACGCGGCGCATATTCATTCTGCTGAGCCATGCAATTACACAAAAAAAAAATTATACAAAAAAAAAATTACACAAAAGTCAAACGTTAAAAACAAACAAAATCGGCGTTTATTTACGGCTGATGCTATAGAGACAACCGTCCGTAACAATTTAACCATCGGTCTCCCGATAACCAATCTCTAGTCCAATATGGCGTGTCCAGCAAACGACGGTGTGATAATGCAATGCCGAAAAAACCACTAGACGCCGCCGCCAACGGAAAAAAACGTACAGCCTTTGTCGGCGAATGCACGAGGAATGTCAACACAGCATTGCCGAAATACTCACCTCGAAGGGTTTTTTGAGCTTGACAAATATCTTTTCCTCATTCCCGTCGTACTGACCCGTGCCGCGGACGTAGTCGGCCTTGTTTACTAGAAAGACGAAGGAAACAGGAAGCCGCGCGCGGATCTTCTTGTGCGCCTCTAGCACTTGATTCGGGGCGCCTGTCACCGATACCTGCGCGGAGATGAGCACGTGTCAAATGTGGCACGCATGCAGAATATCGATTGCGTACCAACGACCTCGAGTAAAAGTGCAGGCGCAAGTCGAAAAATAGTTGTATTTTCATCGAATGGCTAGTGGATGGCGCATAGGGTCCACATTGTGAGGACGAGGCTTCCACAAGGCAATTGTAGTGTTTTTGGCACATTTTTGGCCGGCCTGTAAGTCGTTGATGATTTGTAACTGTGTTTTCTCCAAAGCTAACGTACCTCAGTTTTGTTTCGAACAAATCCTATCTAAACGTTTAAGAGAAAGCCAGCATGTTCAATTAATGTTTAACGACATCCTAGCGAAATTCGCCGTAGCCGCATCGAGCCAATATCGAATCAGCATCGTGCACGACGTCTGGACCCATATGAAGAAGAACTATACATATTTTCCCAATATTTGCGTATATAAGCTCAGATCGGCCGGCACGTTTTTGTACGTACCTGGTTGCTCTTCTCCACCTGATTGTTTTTGTTTGAGTCGGGGAAATGAACCTGCGTGCCGGTGTCCCGCATAACCGTTTGTATACCCTTTCCCAATCGGCCAATAATGAACGAGTGATCAGCAAATGACACGTCAATCTTAAGCACAGTCCGTTCGCCGGTATTTGCCTGCAAAAATAGCCTTTATGTCGCCTTTAAGCAGCCAACGTTTCCTCACTGTGACATAAGCACGTAGCTTACGAACACAGGATACGACCTGATATTCCGTCAAATGCCAGTCCGGAAGGACTAGACGAGGTGGATTCAAATTAACGTCGCGCAAGCTATCATTCATCAGATTGCCCCTAGATGGGACCTCCTCTATGGGGCGTTTTGTACTGTAGGGTTCAAGTTGTACTGCACCGGCGCCTTTAACCTAGTTCTACAATTCATCATGATCCATTAATTACGGCTACTAACGTCATCGTCAGTGTTTTACCATTGCCACTACAAAGTATATGATAACTTTGGAGTTACGATAATAACAATGATCATGATTATTATTGCTACTATTACCTTATAATAATAATAATAATAATAATAATAATAATAATAATAATAATAATAATAATATTTACATTATTCAAAGCTCTTGCGATCTCCGCACGGCAGGCCTCCACCTGGCTTCGGGTGCCCGTTAGCCGAACAAGATATTCGCGTCTGGTTTTGCTTTGTCGCTGATGAGCGTTGCGATGCAGTTGTGTCGGCCGTACAGTTTCGTGCCCGCCGTCGAACACACTCGTCGCATCAGGGCAGCACTGGCGCTGAGTGTCACGACTGAAGGCTTCGACTTGCGCCCCAGTAACTACCTCAAACTCGTGGTCCAATGAAGAATCTGCAACGAAAATAGACGACAAAGCGGCACACGGTTGGTGTAAAAAATAGAGAAAGTCAAAACTCTCTCGTGACCGTTTTTCTCAATTAACGTGTGCTTTCTAAGGGTCGACCCTCAGTCGAACATCTAACGTCCACAGTATCGCTTTCGCGTTGCGTCGTGGGACGGGTTTCAAACTAGCGTGCGCTGTTTCGTTGGACCAGAGTCTGTATTGCGCACGTCTATACCGCGGCAACCAAAACGGATTATCATTACCAGGAGATCGAATTTGTTTGGCCAAAGGGCGTAGAAACGAAGGCACTCAGGGTTCGCAGGGCACTCGTGAATCAGAGAGCTGTACCTTAACTTAATAATCACTTGAGACTGAAAGGTTGTCGCTTGCATGATGCTCGGAGTTGACAGTGGAATTGGCTATGTTGAACGATACCACTAGTTATCGGCTTCAACCGGCATTAACTTGGTGATAGAGCTATTTTATAAGTATTAGCTGATTTGCCATCCATTCACCTCAATCACTGGTAGCGTCGAATGTACCGTTACAAACCGTTGATAAATAATAATAACTTATCCCGGATAGATTTCGGCCGTACAAAGCAATGAGCTATCCATAGCCGGCTTTGGGGCGTTCTCATATACCAAACAACAACGCTGCAGAATCTTCCAGAGACGATCTAACTTCGAAAATCTGGCTGGAAAGTTGGTTGACCTAGTCTAGCCAGTAGTTTTCTATCTAAGGGTAAATTAGCCGAAGCAAATATCCGATTGCTGTGCATGTCCTCAACCAGATGCTGTGGATCGACCGTCAGGTGTGTCCGTCATTAAGTAACTAAGCAGAGTGTTCAAACTAATAGTGACGCGCTAACGGTGGTAAAATGAACCACACATCTCACCCTTCTGCCAAGCTGGCACCCTATGTAGAAGTCCGTACCATCGACAGTGACCCAGTAAAGGTCAACGCAAGCCACCTTAACAGTAGATATGGTGCGTTCACAATAAAAGTACAGTTATCCATTGTCGTATACGATGGTTTTCGATATCTCCGAGCATCATTACGGTGTCAGCTGTCTATTCTAGGCCTACCGACGACTTATCGATGTGGTATAATCAAACCCATGAAACAAAGCTAAATTTGGCATATTCCTTCTTTTATATGTCTAAACGGACAAATGTTGACTTCACCATCTCTAAGTATACTTGGTGGAGTGCCGACGAACACATTATCCGACTATGCAACTACCAGGCAAACCGCACTTGACTCCTCGATCCCGCCATCTTGATGGCGGTAAAATGGCTCAAATGGCGTTCTCACGCCATTGATGGTCCCGTCAGGCAACTGTTATTCACCCTACGGCGACGGACTCGGTATTACGCCGTTCACACATTTGAGACGCATAAATGCTGCCATGCACGTGGCACTTGCGCGTTCAATGCGGTAACGTGCAACTGTGTTTACACCTTCGCTAGCATTCAAACAGTTCCGTGCTCGCTGGCACGTTGAAACCGACTGTCAATGTTGAGTGCGTCATCACTGAACGTACATTGGCGCGGGTGTCCGAAAGGCCGGTAAATGCGTCGGGAAAAAGTGCTGAGGAAGCAATTTACTTAGTTCTGGCTAAATCGTATTACTGATTTCTCGTCGAACACCTATAGTGAGTTGTGAATAGGTCAGTGGCATGTGCCGACGAGAGAGAAGGGTCGCGAGGCAAATAGGAAATGCGGACAACTATAGGAATTTGACAATACCTTGCAATTGGTGCATTCGCCATGATATGACAATATCGGTAGCTGAATGGGCGGTATTCCGAAATAAATATCTAGAGACATCAATAGGCGAAGCTACAAGATCGGTCTGAGTGTATACGATCTTTGGGTAGCTCTTACCCTTCGACCTCTAGTCCGAGCTCCGCATTAGACAAACTGTTTAGCCGACGTTGGCCATTGTGTAGTGTGATTGTCAAATGCCTTATTCTAAATGGGCGATTGAGGGTGGCTTGAAATCTGCGTCCATCGAACCGACGCGACACACTTCTGCAAACATGATCATGTGCTTCTTCCAGTTAGTAGGTCTTCAGCTACACAGAATAACTAATACTTAGCGGTAGCAGTAATTATAACAACATCTATTACGGAGTATTTGAATCGAACCGACCCTCAATTTGAAAGGCAAACAAGAACAGAACCCAGCAGTAGCGCACACGCTTACCTTCGACGAGTTGCTCGAAAAACTTTCGCGGAACCGTTAACAGTTCGGTGACGTTCGGCGAAGAACTTTCCATCGACGCGTCGTCCGGCAGAACCTCATCGAATTGAGCTTCGGTTGTCATTTCTGCCGGTTCGAATCAGCTCCGCAGAAGAGAGGGGCCGTCACAGACTTTACACAAGCGGAGATTCACGCAACCGCCAACCCGTGCCCCCTGGCGAGACTGTGCGGGCAAACAGCGCAGCGCCTGTCAGCTCTGAGGGAGCAGCGTGCCGCAGCGACGGGAAAGGGCGCTATCAACCATGTTGAAAGTACGTTTGAAAAACAGCGCGCAACGTACACGAGCCGATGGCGGTTGAGGTGGACGGGTCGATGGTTTGTCGCCAGAAGAGAAGACAGATTGCAAAATGTAGGTATGCCAGTCCAGCCTGCCGGGCTAAATATGTCGTCCGGGGGCAAGCGTGAATCGCACGCCGAAGTTCGTTGGATCACCAAGCGGCGTGTGATACATATGCCTGGCTGATACGCCTTTCGCTGATGAGGTAAAGGCGAAATCCAAGATGGACAACGGGCATCACGACCAAGGTGTTTGCTTTAGCGGTGTGACCCTCCTATTCACTAATCTTGAAGAGTCGAACTTGGGCCATAGTCTAGAACTGATTTGATCTTAGTTCCAGCAATGCTTGCAATAAGCCGCGGTACCACGGTTGCTTACGCCCGCAGATGGGGTAGACGAACGTAGTATTTATCACTGTCGTTGTTAAGCATTTGCTATAGAGTCCGACGCGCAATCCTGTGTCTCGTTGCTTGAAACCCTGCAGTTTTCCAGCTTCGTAGTATCTTGTTGGTCCCGCGGCGCAATCCATACAATAAGTAGACTGGCCTGTCTAGTACGTTGCAAAAACACTTGCAGGCTTCCGTGGTCGGTTAGCAATCAAGGCTGAGTACCCCAGCGTTACTCTGGTGCCCGTTTTGCTCCACGATGACAGATCGAGTACCTGACGAAACCTGCAAACTTGATAACTTGAAAGAAATTAACGAAAACCAAGTGAATGTCCTAAACTATCTAATGTATGAACTCATTACAGAAGTCGATGAGAGCTGTTATTGGTCGTGAGTCAGACGTGCAACGCAAACGTGATGAACTGCTGTTTCAGCTCAATGTAACGATACGAGAACATCAGCTACAAATCTGAAACCTGTACCAAACTAACTTGGTCTGGCGTTTCCAATCGATTCGTTAGTACAACCGTGGTCACTCCCGCATAGCAACATGAAAGTTTAGATGCAAAACGCCCATTGTCTCATAGCTCTTTTTTACTCGAGCTACGATGACGAGGTTATGCATTGTTACCAGGTGTTGATTTCAATTATCTCACATTAACACAGCATCATGTTTTAACGTATGACGTCTGATAGACAGGCTCGTAAGGAACGCAATAATGAATCTATTGCAGACCTTTGGACTAACGTAGGCTCCGATTGAACGTCTGACTCGAGGTGAGCGCAGACAATTTATCACCAATTTTTGCTATTAGTAGCCATTCGTGGGAACGCAACTTGCCAAACTCATAGTCTCATAAAGCATTACGGGACATGGTACGAATTATTTGCAATGCTGAATCTAATCATATTTGCGTAAATCCTATCGGATTCGTATTTAAAGCTGGCGCAGTATAATGATTATTTCAAATGTATGGAGATTTGTTTATCAATATTGATTAAATAAGATCAATTGACCTTAAGCTTTTCGATCTGCTTTTCTTTATTGAAACGCTGACGTTAGCGTACAGTTTACTAATCTTGATGTTTTATGCACATTTTTAGCGTAGAAACAAGTGGGTTTAAGGAATTTCAATCGAGTTTGTTTTAAAATGAAGCCTATACAAGTGACACTGTGTAGGAAACCCCATGGCAAACCGTGCATTCGGTGAATTTTTATTTCGATACGAACATGAGAAAAATAAAAACACTGGGTTACCTATGTTTTTACTAGTACTAGCTTGAACATGTTTTTTTCTAAGGCCCAGTCTAATCGCAATGAAGACCTAAGAAAATACAATCGTTGTTAATTTTCTTGTGGTTAATTAAAAAAGATCGTTACATTCACGACACCTAATAGCCTGGTTAATCTCGCAAGGACTTTTCTACCCCAGATGTAACAATTTGATTTATTTACGATTTTATTTAGATTGGGTTCCAATCGCTCGTCATTCATGCCGAAACTAATGAGCTACTTGAAATCTTCAAAATGTGTATTTTGGTTTTTTGCAAAGCATTTGTTTCTACTTTAAAACATGGCATAAAAGTGAAAATATTAAACATAGTTGCTATCGATTATTAAACATAGTTGTATGCCAGACAAAACCGGTACATCAGCTTTCCGATAAACAAAATCGGAAGGATTTAACACCGAAATTTTACAGATGTTTAACTTCGTGCAACGTTTTTAGATAATCTTTTATATAATACAAAAAAGCCGTAGGATATATGTATCGACAAAAAATACGAATGTCCTCAAAAAGTTATGATCTAGTCTGCATGGCTAGACGTCAGATGTACCCTTTGATCATTATTTCTATGAGAACTTTACCAGTATTATGCTTGCAGTTACGTCAAATAGCTGATATTTGCATGGCATTATATCACATTGTCAACTTTGCGACTTCGTGTGTACTGATGGACCGACCACTGTTTAAGCTATACAGTCGTACTGTAAGAGCCTATTAGCCATATCACTCTGCCGGAGGCATGTTGAGGTTAGCGATAATATAACGTATCTTCCGTAACCACTGCCATGTTGGGCTTTTAAATTATCGCATCTGCTAGAAAAACGTCGTAGGAGCTTTAGACGCGAACCAGGGTTAATTTATTTTGCCGAGTAGGGTTTTCATATTTCACAGCAGTGGGTAAGTTTCGAAAAGATGATGGTCTCCCAAAGAAGAGTTATCAAAGTGTGGTTCATTAGCCATAAAACGTTTGACAGCATAGCGGATCAAATAACGGTGATTCTTTAATGTCAACGCATTCCGTACGAGGTTGATTGCGAACATTTATCACTCGTACGATAGATCGTTTTTACAATAATTAGATCAAAGTCGACACAATTTGTGATATTTCTGCAATTTCTGGGCGTCATTAGAGCGAAGCGTCGATGGGTAGGCAAGGTGAAAGATACTTCTTTCTGCGGATAACTTCAGCCTAGTGAAATGCGGCTCCATTGTCTGCGTAGATCTATATAGTCGTTGACGGCCTTTACGTGGTAGGCCAAGTGTCGGATTTGGGCTGTCGGAAGACCATTGTCTTGCAATAAATGAGTTGTGCTATTGAACAATGCACAGTTAAATAAGGATTAAGTACATTATCGGGTTTCTAATTGGTTGGAAATCCCGGCAATAGTGGAAAAACTATTAAACTACCAAAACAAAAAGCTACTTTGGTTATAAGATGTGGGTTGCTCATATTAAAACGCATATTGTCGAAAGCGTCGCTTATAACTAGGTCATTAAATGCGACTGTTATTGCTTTCTGCTATTTAATCTCTGCTATTGTTATTATTGCTACGCTCGGCCAAAGCGGCCTATTCTCAGATGGGCGCACATTCTTGAGGATTACTTCACTAATTAACTGTATTCAAATAATAAATTTTTGAAAGACGATTGCTAACTGCTCTCGTAACGGTGAGCTGATAAGCTTCTTAAAATTAAAACACTTGAAGCACATACAATTTTGATAACACTACAACGCTGTTCGAACGTTTTTCCTTTTGTTTATGGAAAATTGTCTCATATCCACAGAGACGGTTTGTCCTTCGCAGCCGCTCCGCCGTCAGGAACCGGCCGCATCCCTTGCTGTATACATCGACAGGTTTCTTGTATCGCACACTCAAAGCTGAACGACCTAGGCGGTGCTCTTTTGCTTGCGTGCCTGCTCTCGATTGTGTCTGCTAACGGGGATATTTAAACCACACACCCGCCAATGAAACGCCACTGGCGGCAAGCGCTGTAAATAGGAGGCGTTTGTTCGAAAACGCGCAGAAAGGCTGAGTGAGTGTGCAAGTTTCGTTTTTGAGATCGGATCGAAGACTTCGACATCTTACCTTAGCAACGGTTCGTAATAAGACCTTTGTCCTATATCGTGTTAGCGATATTTGTATGCTCACCCTGATCCGGTGCAGCTCCACTTTTTTCGGCCCAGTGGTTTTGTGCGGTGCATTTGGGGTAGCTTGACACATCGAACGCACCCCTATCTGTGCACCCTGCTGTAAATGTTTTTGAAGGAGCTCCCCGACTGGTTGAGCCCTGGCCGTGTCCACCTGAGACCGGTCGGAGGTGCGACCCGATTCATCACCCCATGTCACGCTTGTGAAGAGTTCAGCCCCAAGAGAATCACTGCATCTTGTGGACATCAGCTGTGCGTCAGTTGTTGCGTGTATTGGGAGACGTCGGAGGGACTACAGCTTCGATGTACAATCTGCAATGCGAGGTCCTTCGGCGAGCGGACCGATCTGACAGAAAATATTCTCAGTCGACTGAGGTTCGTCTGTCGCTGCGGTCTCGAAGGCACCCTGACTGAAATCAGGGAGCACATTCGACATGATGAGGATGCGGATCACGCTGTGCCGGAACCGACGATGGCGTCGGCAAAGGAGGAGAACATTATTAACGCTTTGAAGGAGGAGTATCGCCTCCTTCGGAACGCTGTTCTTGCTGGCTCGAACCAAACGAAAGCATATTTTTGTGTTGAACTACAGTCTAAAATCAACGAGTATCACGTGACGAGAAAACGCCAGAGGACATCCGAAATTGATTGGCTAACTCAGGAGTATCCTGTTAGTGTTTTTTGCGGAATTCATTTGTTCAAAGGGAAAACCGCGTTGGGAGTGTTCATTAGAATGCTGAGCAATCGACCCTCGTTTTCCAGCTGGCCGATGAAAAAAGTTATCGTTTTCGAACTCTACAATCTAAGCGGAGATATAGTCAAGAGTTATACATTATTTACGTTTGAGAATGGTCAGCCAGTGCATGATGTATTCAATGTTGCCGATGAGTCGAGCATAGGTTACGGAGTTCCAGATTTATCCTACGTGGATGAAATGACAGATCCTGAGGCAAATATTCTATGTAAGGGAAGAGTGTGCTTCTCCGTAGAATTTCAGAACTTGCACCAATAGGTTGCGTTGTAGTACTAGAGTATAGCAAGTTGTCTGGGCGCACTATGCAAACCGAATAGGTCCTGCAAAGCGACACCCAAAGTTGTCCACAATGATTACTGCATATGACACTTTGTATCAACTCGTAACTATTTCGGGTAACCACCCTCTGGCACCTAGTGTACAGTGAATATTTACAATTAATGAAGGTGGACATTTACAGTGAATATATACAATGTGAATATTTACGATAGTTTTATTTACAATGTGATTATTTCCACGTGAAGTATCCCTTAAAGTCGGAAAGGATGTCGAAACATGTAAACGAATGTGCGTGAATGCAAAAAAATAGCTTTGTTGTAATCGGCCACGTGTCAGTAGCTTTGCATAATTTGATAGTAATCATCCATGTATTGTACTACATAACGGGTTTTTACCAGGTGTTACCTCTCTGAATGAGAAAATGGTTCATACAGATGCAAGTTAAGCGCGTGTGACTTTTGTTTGGAATTCTTACATTGCGTGATGCTATGTACTCAGAAGAAGCTTGACCGTAATTAAAAAAAATAGAGTCGTATGTTAGGTATATTAGCCTGTTAGGATCTAGAATGGTGAAGCGCTTGCCAAATATGAAGCAAAAAATAACGCATCTGTCACCTCTTTGTGTAGTTTGTTCCATACTTCGTTTTTTTTAGGCAGGCGTAATCTGTGCGGTGGTAAGTGACAGCCTAGGCATTATCGAACCGAACCGTTCTATTATTAAACTGGCATCCGACTACTGATGCCTGCAAATGTTCGTCAATATGTCGACCCATAGGGGTAACTTTAGAAGGACGTATGTAACTACGAATGTATTTAACCCCTCTTCTACGGGGGCAAAATATGGCTGAACGATCGATATTGTATAAAATGGAGGAAACAATGTAGAAAACGGACGAATATAGGCACTGTGAATTGTCGCACGCTCATTTTCTAAAGAACGAAAGCTTTGTTTACTGTTGCACATGTCTAGAGAATCACTCAGGTATCCAGCGGAACTCGGCTGAGCATTGCGATGTCGTTTAATTTCGTTTAAATTTTGCGGCTCGCCGTTTGCAGTCATCGTTTGAACTTTTGCTTTTGCATTTTGTCCAGGCGTTGATTATCTATCGTCCCAGTTACTGGCCATCATTAGTCAGCGATGCGTCTGCGGGAAGCTTACCAGACGCTCATAAAATCATTCAAGCGCGTTCGCTTCGTGTTATTTGACAACGTTGATAAAACATTTTTCCACGACAGTGAAATTGCCCTCGTTCAGTGTGAATGCCACATATACCACTCAGAAAAATTGTTTCTTGTCTGAAATTGTTTCTTTGCCCTTCACCATAATTTACCTTCATCTGATTGTTATCAGTGGACGTTACTCACACTGGTTATATACTCGTTCTAGAAGGCATGCATATGCGTCTTCGTTTCGAAAACGGCCCTCGACTTGCGCTTGCGTGGTGAAGTTGCAGGTTTTTATAAGCGCCTTACTGAATGTCACATACTTCATTCATTGATTTTAACTGATTTAAACTAGTGTTAATTTTTTTTAAGAACTCGTTTCGGACGCAAGTTAAATAAACACTGCTTTGCCTTTTATATGGACATATGTATTGCCTGATATACTGTAGTAATGGGTCGTGTTTTA
The DNA here is from genome assembly GCA_002081605.1 of Tropilaelaps mercedesae. NCBI lineage: Eukaryota > Metazoa > Arthropoda > Arachnida > Mesostigmata > Laelapidae > Tropilaelaps > Tropilaelaps mercedesae. The sequence goes on from MNPL01028252.1 coordinate 19,186, forward strand.
ACGGAAACCATGCAGTACTATATGATTTGTTAAATAACAATTTAGCAAGATTTTTATATTAGTACCTGGAGGAGGTTACGTACATCAATTTGTTGTTGCTAACTGAACAATCGTAAATCGGTAGTGAGTGATCTGCCTTCGTGTTCTTCGTGTGTTTATGGGACATTGTTTTCTGCGTGCCATCACAGGTTCTGTTGCGGCTCCTATCGGAGAAATCGAGCAAGGATCAACATTTCTTTGGTTTTTTCGTTCGGATCGGATGAAAGCGTCCTACCTCTTCCGCAAATACCCAAGCGTCGCTGCAGATTGTACTACGCCCTTCTGTCCTGAGGAGTGGACAAATAAATCGTATTGATTAAACGATTATTGCACGGGCAAGCTGGCTTTTCCAATAATCATTTGAATACCAGAGAGCAACACTTTATATTACGTCGTACCCATATGATCGTCTGCATCCACAAACCAGTTGATCTTTGTATATCTTTTTCACTTAGTTTGCCCATACTTCTTGTTACGTACGACGTTTTTCTTTAAAATCTAACCTTTCTACATATGAATTAATGCAACTGCGTTTTATGCCTTTTCTTCACAGATAGATTACTTTATTGTATGTGCGACAACTTGATTTTCGCCATTTTCGTTCGCTGGCATCACGTCAGCTCAAGTGCCATTCGAAGGTCGCTCTTTCCGATTGTTACCCATTGTTTATGAGTTGTCTGACAGGCCTCGATAATTAAATAGGTGGTTGATAATAAATACAACCAATACACATTGTATATAGATATATATCTTAAACAACAGATCAGTACCGACAGGTGTGTTAAATCAATAAAAGCAAGAAAATAGGTTCGCCTTCAACGTGCCAAATTCAGCGCCACATTCACTACGCCTTATGGCTAAAGGCGAAATGGGAAAGGAAGCGAGAATGCAAAATACATTCATCAAATATGAATTTGTGCGGACACTGGCAATCGGTCAAAACGGTAGCGAATGACAAAATCGAAGACTTTGTTGCTGAGCACAATACTCTCATATAACAGCATACAGCATACGCAAGTGACAAACATTCACCTCAAGCCATCCTACCATGGCTAGCAAAGCTTGCCGCCCGGTGTGTATTATCCGTCTTTCGGCAGCATATCCGAATCTCTCATCGGAGTCGTCGATGATCTCCACTCGAGGTAGACGCCAACGAACCAAGACGCTGAAAGGGACAAATGAGCTCGGGTGTTGTTGTAAGGCGAGTCTTCAGCACTGCTTGATAAGGTATCACGCTCGGTGCGGTTTGCTGGCCTGAGTCGTCCTCTGCCGGTATTTCACTGTCGCTCATGTTTCGTAATTGACTGACCGAGGTGACAACGCTGCGGAGTTCAACATTTCTCTGATAGTGTTCAAACTGCTCGTCGATCGTGTGTACAAGCCAATTGGGCATATAGTGAAGATGCGACGGGAATGCTACGGGTTGATTGTTCTCGCGACAGCTAATAACATAGTCGATTAGGCCAGTCGAGGCCGTGGCACGGTCTTTTTCCGCTGGGCTGTCCGCCTCACGAGGCTGCTCGACTCGTGGGTAGGACAGCACGAGCAGACGAGCGCAAGGATGAATCTCCGGACATCGGTTCTGTGTCGCGACAGCTGGAGGTGAGTGTTTTTGTATGAACGCGACGAGGGCCAGTTTGAACGCGTGCTTGTCGGAGCGGTACGTTATGGAGACGCTCGGCTTACCGGCCAAGTTGAGCATTCGATACTCGTGCAGCGCGCTATCGTACTCGATGTTGGCGAATAGGCCGGCAAAATGCAGGACGCCAAAGGTCGACCCGCGCTCGTCCCTACCGACGAAGAAGTCTTGAAGAAACAGGTCGCCGTACGGGTCTTGGTCGAAGTCCTCGCGACTGGGCATACGCTGGAGACACACGGCGACAGGGTCGCTCGTATTCTTGAGGTGCTTGGTGACTGGGTCAGACGATTCTCGAAACTGTTTTGTGACCAGTGAGGGTACAGTGCACGCACATTCCCGGTATGCTCGGAGATCGCGGATGAATCGTACGCCGTATTGCCTCAGCAATTGGATGACATCGGCGTCGAGATCTTCGTCTTCTGATGAGTCCTCTAACGAGTAGTATGAATCGGAACTCGGGCTTGATGTACTGCAGAAGCTTCCCGCGATGTCGCTTCGATATGCTGGCGGAGAGCTACTTGGTTCGTTTGTTCCGATATCCATGTCGGCGAGGAAAAACGTTGCCAGGTCAGTGGCCAACGGAAAACCAAATGCCAAACACCGGTATCACGTCGTCACAGCCACAGCTGCGAACAATTCCGAAGAAAGCCGACATGAAATGCAAGGTAAGACTATCTATATTGAAACTACTTATGCCAGTTACGCGTAGCTTGTTGACGATAAAATAAATCCAAATATTTAAATCAAGTTCTTTGACTTGGTCTTCTAGCAGCAAAGTGGCAGCGAACAAACATGCAGTATACGTCTATAATAGCGTAAGCCTCAAACAAAAAATCAATGCGGTAAACGGAGGGTGTAGATTAATATAACACCCTATAGGTCGCTTCGCGAAATTATTATGAAGATGAAAATAACCACTAAAAGCAGATTAAGTAGGGTATGGACGTTATATAGCCATGGCTGTATTTACAGGTATTTTGTCGTCCTACCCATTTTTTTTATAACAGCCTGATTAAAAACCGAGTTCAAAACCATGTCGAAGGTATGTCCTTCATAAAATTAACTAAAAGGATAGAAGAAAGCTAAGCTTGATCAGACGAGACCAAAATACAACTAAATCAGGTAGTTTCAACACTTATCTCGCAGTGTATTCTCAACCGGATAGGAGAAGAAAATAACTACCTACTTCTCTTCTGGTTCACCCTGTACGTTTCCTTCGCCCAGTTGAAGTACACATTCGATGTTTAAATACCTCCTGCCAATCTAACGTGAATGCAGAATACAGACAGAGAAGCACTCGGACTTCGCATTGTGTGATTTTGTACATTATCATGAGCACTGTGTCCACACACATTGAGACACCGCCAATGAGCTAGAGGAATTTGAAATGTTAATAATTCTACTTACCGCTCGTAAACGGGCTACATTGGCATGACTCCTATACACAGACTCACGAAGAAAAAAAGACGTGAAAAAATGTTCTTTAAATGTCCCAGTCATTTCTCTAACTACATTATTTAGAACATCATTGCCATCCAGTTTCAATTGGGGTCAATAGGTGGGCCACGCTAGTTCGACCCAAGTTTGGCACTTCGAGGAAGCTGTCATCGAAGAAAAAGCGCGATAATTGGTACACAGCCAAGAAACGTTCGATTCTACGTTATCAACGTAGCGCACTATTTCTCCAGCTGATATGATCCAAACGGTATGCACTTGTTGATTACGTCTGTATAGGTACCTGCAATGAGTGCACTATTCCAATCGAAACGTTCAGATTGAAAAAATGTGCGCTTTCTCAAGCCGTGCTGCATGCCATGTGGTCGACTTGATAACGTTCAACGCCGAAGCTTGGATGGAGTTGAGATTCATAACTACACGCAACTACACGCAACTACACAGTCCTTATTCAAGTGCATACTACTTCATAAGGACAGCAAACGCATCAGATTCTGCTGACAATTTTTGTGGGTAAGACAAATATTGGGTTATAATCTGGCGTGTACCGCCCCTGTATTCGTGGGAAATGGTCCGTTGATGAATTAAGTGGATATTATTTACCTATATATTCTTCGGTTCTCCTAACAATAAATACTGTTCACTGATAAACGACGTGATTTAATTAAAACAGTCTTCTATCAATAAAGATTGTATATTGTTAATAAAAAAAAGCGTTGCCGACTGGTGGGTTCAGTATATTTTTAAGAATGCAGCTTTGTTTAACATCACATTTATCTATTGTTAGACAGTATGATATTTTAGTTACAAAGCGATGGAAATAAATAATAAATATGACAGTTGTAAGTATCGGTGACATTCCTACCTGGCCCGATAAAAATTAAGTCTGGCGGATGTACGTAAAATACATCGCTTGCAGAAGTAGACGCTTTCGGAATTACAGAAGGAACTTATAGACTGAGACAGTCTCTCGAACTCTACTAATAGGTGAATAATCTTTTTAATAACCTTTTCCTTCTTCGAACCTATAAGGGGTATGTCGCTTGTACTCAAGAGTAAATGCACCTCACCTACACAGTACCTGCTGCCTAAATATTGGACAGATCTGATAGAAAAACATAAAGCGCTTTCGCGATAGGAAACTATACTTAGCTAACTAATGGGCAATCACTAAGTTTTATTCCCACCAGCCGCTTACAGCATAACTGAAGCTTCGACCCGAAGCGTCAAGATTGTGCCGACTCGTCGGCATCACGTGTTTCGGCTACATTAGGATCACTGCCAAAACGCCTCGAAAACGGTTAAACCTTCAGCCAAATATATACTTTTCGAGCCAATTCTGAAAATGCAAGACGTGCTGTTTTCGAGAATAAAATAATGTAAGGATAGTCCCTTTTGACATTAGCCTTATACTGTCGAGCATTCCAGCTGGGCGTGCTGCGAGGCGTAACTTATGTTCACCTTTGTTGAACCTTCATCCTTAGATGCCCTCTCTGGCTGAGCACTGTTTAAAATCAGAAACTTCGTAATATAAATCGTGATGAACAATATCCTTCTGTTTGGTGCTTTCAGGGTTCCGTGGGGAGAATATATTTAGAATAGCGGGTGCTTCGACATATAGCAGCAGTATATACCTTATCTAGAGTTCAATTAGCACTGATTAAAAAAAATGTATATATATATATACATGTATATATATATAGACATGTATGTATATATATATATATATATATAT
>MNPL01028255.1:19176-31290 GCA_002081605.1 Tropilaelaps mercedesae
GGATTTTACGGAGTTGCTCAGCTATTATCTACTTGTTATGACGGTAGAAAAATACACAAGAAGGATACGTGACGAAGATACGTGATGAATTACAAGATGAAGAACACGTGCTCAAACGAATAGTTTAATGTATGGCCAAGCTGAATAGCCGAGTGTTATACGCACTCAACTGTGCTAAATGCTCTTCGTAGTTTTATTATTTTTTCTGCTATTCAAAATTGTCGTGGACCATCAGAAGGAATCGAGAAAAAACATTTCGCTTACTTCATAGACGCAACGTCGAATGAAAATGTACGAAACAATTGAACCCGGCCATGATGACACGTTTAGCGAAGGTGAACTCGCCGAAAGACTTTTTTTTTCCGCTGGAAAACCAGTGAGTCGAAAGTATGAAAGTACGAAAGTAATAGTTTTCCTCAATGAGGTTACCTTTATTTTTTCCATTCACTTTGGCCGTAGTGAACGAAAACTAGCTGATTTGACAGTAGACTCTGCTGTTGTCTGTTGCACGTTTTCACGTCAAAATGTTCTTATGTTGCTCATTTAACAGTCGAAATCGGGTATAGGACGCGCATGTGTACATGTTGTATACAGGGCGTCCTTCGGATCGGGATTTTTGGCGCCTTTCTCGTAAACGGTTGTGATTAGAACAAAATATTTTGACAGGTAATTAGCGCGCATCTTTACAACGAATTCAGTGGCGTCAGATTTTTGATCATTTTTTCTGGGTTTTGAGGAGCCAATAATAACTGTACCTTTTGATGATTAGAGGGGGGTCCGGAATCAAGACTATTCGATAAAACTCGGTAGTTTCAGTGAAAAAATGGTTTCACATTTTTTTGTCGCGAAAACTAATGGTTGAGTACTTTTTAAATGGATTACTCGAAATCGTTTCTCGTTTGAAGAATCAAATGTCAATAATTCTAAAGCTTTTTATTAACCCGATAGGTTTATGGTATGGACGGTTTAAACGCTTTAGGTAAAACTGTGATGATTCCTGTTATTCTTAAGGTATTTAAGAAATTTGAAATGCTGTTTAATATGTCAACAAGCGAGCTCAGTGACCTAGAGCCATACCGATAAATATCCGCTCACGGTTCACAGTTATTTACTTGATAAAATATAATTGTGGTACCAGTTTGAAATGATATGTGATGATACATGACAGGATAGAATGATCAAGTTGTGGTCCAAATTGGATCAAGAAATAGTTCTTAAGTGAAGAAAAATTATTTCATTTTAAAAATAACAAAGAGGCACTCCAAAGGAAAGGATGGGCACCAACGGCCTGTCCTCAGGGCACCGTCCTTGGCAGCGTTATCTTTTTCACTAATCGATCAAGGACATTTTGAAGCACGAGGTGCAGTTCTTTGCCTGTTATAGAAGCACAAAATGTCGACAAACCACCTACCACCCCTGAAAAACTTCACAAAGTGACCAGGTGTCATGAAATGGCACCCGCTACTCTCGGAAGTGCTGCCTTGTCGTTAAGGTGCAAAAATCCGACCCGAAATAAAAACAGATGGCGCCAATCTTGCTAAAACTGTCAAGTTAGTGGTGTAGCTGAACTTGCTGCTCGGTGTTTAGCTAATTCGTGCTTTCAAGCGAAAGGCGTCGTCTGTACGTGCTCTACGTTGTACCTTTACACAGCTCCGTCACGTGTTATCCTATGGAAAAATGCTATTTGGAGCTGCTTGACACAACTTCTGCGTAGGGCTGATTTCAGGCACTATCTGTATAAACAATAGTTGTGAGCGCCCGATCATAAGGGACAGTCTCAGAACAGCAGACCCCAAGCAGTTCCGTGAAATAAATGTAAAAAAAGGAGGACATTCTTTGACCTAGACGATATCAACATCAGAGAGATATTCGTTGTCAGGCCGAAAGCAGGAACTTGCACTGAGGCATGAAACGCCTATTCATGTGGCGAATGAGAAATAAGACGACTAAATAAGACCACATTTAGTAACACTACATGAAATGTTAACATGTAATAAATACGAGAAATGTGGATTGTAGATTGTGGAGGCTACTTAATGGTTAAAAAGGGCAACACATGAGGTCATACGACAAAAGCCAGTTACTAATGCAGAGGCGTCGAAGACACTCAGAAACTCAGATTCTGGAAACTGTGGCGAACGCTTGAACAAAGGCCATCATGTCAAAATTGTATGACCTAAATAAATTCGATTGTAATACACGTTGTACGAAATTGACATACACAAATGGTAGGTTCGAAGTGTTTTTTGCTAAAATGCTGACATCGTCACCTATCACCGTATGACTATCACTGAGTTACGACTATCATCGCAAAGCAGGCACGTGGAATATAAAATGTTACCTTTTTATTGGACATTGCCCAAATATATTCGTCGTGTATGCAGTAGACGATCGAGTACCACGAGAGGCGTGGTTACCTTCGAATGAATTTCATTCGATAAGAGAGACTTGAATAATAATGAATGAGAAACGTTTAAATATATTGTCTTACATATATATATATATATATATATATATATATATATAACAACAAAAACATGTTTCCACACTGTGACAGTTTTCCTGAGCAAAGTTTGCATGTGTCAGCTTTACATGAGGGTCGGTTGAAAAAATCCCGACCACAATCGGTCTCGAATGCTAGAGAGTGTTCAAGTAGTCCTTCGGGATCACCCCTCACAGACAAACAATAGCCATGGTATGTGAAATTCTGGCCAATAGACCCGCACATGTAGACTTCTTCATGAAAGGTAGTTCCCGCGAGTGTTCATCCTAACTATGAGTAATTGGCACCAATTTTACGGCAACAGTCGAACGTGTATAACAGCATCATGTACCACTTCCACCAGGCACCGCGACCAGTCATCAGTAGCGTATCAGTAGCCTATACAAAGAAATCAGTTACAGAGAACAATGGGTCATGCATTCTACTTAGCCGACCGACCTCGAAAGGCTCATTTCGAACTGAGTCGTTTATATCTCCGTCGTCCTCTCAACTCACGCATCTCTCTAACCGGTTATGAATACACATTCCCAGCTATTTAGTATGGCCTCAGCAACACTAAATGTCGGACTGAAACGGCCGAATCAAGGGGGAGAGGTGGCCTGAACGAGGAGTGCAATAGACCCTGGCCAAGCCCTGCTTCAGGAGCTGGCTGAGAAGTCTGACGGGACTGACTACTTCGGACGTTGACTTTGGTTCTCGGTGGCGCTCCGTGTTTTGATTGTGTCCGTGAAGTGTCGCTTTGCGATGCTTCCATTCGTGGGCCCTCGAAAAACCTGAAGAGCCTCCGTCACTGGCAATGGAACGCGACCCGAGCACACCCGCGCACCCTGCGTGGCAGAGAGCACCGCTTTGAATAAACCATCCATCTTGTCCGTCCCCTGGCCCCCGCACCAGCCACCTCTTCTTCCTCGGGATGACCACACTGCCGAGCGACTGTCCAACTTCGAACTGGACCTCGTCTGGCCTCAGTGCCATTGGAACCGTTCGCCGTGTCCACCACCACCACCACCCCCCGCTCCCCTCGCTGGAGCCGGCTTTCAAACTCGACTCAGTTTTCGTGGCGAGAATCGAGTGGCAGTCAATGAGTGGCGAAGGAATTGTCAAACCAGTTGTGTTATCCTTAGCCTTCGCCTCGAGCCCATGGCGATCTCCCGCGTCCTGGCTCCTTTTAGTGCCCAGTGCTCGATGTTCGTACACTCCGCACCCCCGGCACCTCCCCCTCATCCGTCCACCTCGCTCCCCTCGGTATGCAACCCCTTAAGTGCGTCGGTACCATCTCATACGGCCGCAGAATCTCGCACCCCTCTGGCTCTCGCTTGGTTATCGCACGGCCAACCCCTTCGAACGAAAGGGGTCCCATTAAACTTGCATAACCGGCCCCCCGGTCACGTGCTCCTTGGCTGCCTAATGTATGGCTGAACTCGTGACGTCACATCCGCCATCTTGAGTTTTCATCGTAGACACCTACGACGAACAAACATGGTCGCGGTCCCTGGTTTCCCCCCTCCTCTCGGGCCTATCTCGGGCTTCCTCGGCTCTGTAGGTGTTGCGAAAGGCGAGCTTTGCAGGCGTTTTCAGGACTGAACACACACACACACAAACATGCCCTTAAACATATCGACACGCATACGTACTATGGTGAAGGCAGAACGCCGACCGGAAATCGAGGGCTCGTGCGATTGTCGGCGGCATTTTTTGAAAGCTCCTGGTCATAGCGCATCGTGTCGATTGAGGTGCGTCGAACACCCGTTGTCCCCAAAATGAGGACCGACCCCCCCCCGGAAGTCTTTCGGAAGGACATGCGAGTAGTAAGCCTTTTGCGCTGACGGTGATCGATTTCATCGGCAAAAACAGGCCAGACTCAGCAGGCCGAAACGGCCGCGACCCTGCTTCGACAGTAGAAAGGGGTAGCAGCTAATGAGTCGCGGAGGTGGGAATCCAGTCAGAGTCAAGCGACTACCGCGACAAGCCACTCAACCAGCCGCCGCCGCCCACCGTCGGAAAAAAGTCACACGAGAAGAGGGAAACATGTGTTGATGCCAATCCGAGATGTAATCTTGACACCAACACGAACAATCCGACGAACGCAAGAGCCGACAACACCGAATGGTGATTGCCAAATGTTCGTCGAGATGTGATAAAAACGGGGGGTGCTGGCGGGCGGCTGGAACCGAGCGCGAGTCATCTGCGCGAGAAGGAAAAGTCGTGCGAAGTCGTGTCAATTGGCTCGATTCGAGTCGCGATTTTTCAAGAGACACACACACACACACACACACACACACATGTTGGAGCACAGCGTGAACTGGCCGTTGGGGGTCGCTTTCGCCTCCGGGCAAGCAGCGGCCATGTTATCGCGCGCCATGGCCACGTTGCCATGCAGAAACGTGGCGGTGGCACGAAACTCTGAATAAGATTTGTTCAAGTTTTGAGAAGTTACTCTTACACAAAGACCCATCCATACTCGTAGCAGCGACATAGCCAACATCATCCTCGCTCAGGATCGACGCAGATGACGATCGTCGCAAAGATCTTCCTCGTGCACGTTCTTCTCGATACGAACAAAGTGGGGCTCACAGTTCACGAAGAACAACGTCTGATTCACTCGGCGGCGCTCCGGGACGGGCCAAGACGCCCTGAGCAGCAGCAGCAGCGTCACGCAACAGATCGTGGCACGGCTGTCTAACACGATTAGAAGATGCGTGTCGCGCTTGACTCGTACAGTAAAAAGTCACCTGCCCACCGCGCGTGGCTCCCGGGGACGATTCGAAGTTAAAATCAGCCGCCTACGATCGCTTAGAAGTTTCGTGCCTTCGCGAAACACCACCGCCGCCCCCTCCTCCACCCGTTCGCCCTCGGCCTCCCCGTCGGGTTCGGCGAACGCCCCCCGCCCGTGGCCGGGATGACTTTCTAACCAGCGGATGTCTCTCTACCGGATGACACGGCGGCGGTGAATTCTGGGGGGATGCTCGTTCCCAGATTCAAAATTCATCATTGTCACCACCCCACAACGAGTACAGAGCGAATGCGGGGGTGGGTGGAGAGGATGTGGAAAGGTGGGAGGCTGGTGGGGAAACCGTCCACGATTCAGATGCACGAAAGCAACACCGACACAGAAGAACAACTACGAACTGTCTCCTCGAATCAATGTCCAGGGGGAAGTGTTAGGGGATGGAAGGGTGAGGATTAAAATTCTACGTTGAAACTTTTACGCCGCAGGGCATCGAACGAAAGCCAGCCGACAGAGCGATGGCCACTTTGAGGTTGGTTCTTCGCGGTGGTGGTGGCGGCGGCGGCGGCGGCGAATTTATAGACTGGCTACATCTACCCCCGACACACTCGGCGGTATCTCCTCATAACCGTCATAATGATCGTCGTATGCGAATATCTTGAATGTCTGCCGGTGCGTGCCATTGTAAGAGTGAAAGGCGGGTCCGACAGACGCCGCACGCCGTCGTCATGCTGTGAGGTTTGCACCCCCAAACGCTTGATTCACCTCGCGCAGAGGCTGGTTCCCGGATGTCGAAGCATGCCGCTGAGAGTCTGCCAACAAACCACGCAGCGCCGCCGCCGCCGCCATTTGGTTTCTAATCAATTTAAAAGCGCCCGCGCCCACGCGTAGCCGCCCGGGCCCCGGTGGCGGGAAAATTTAAATCCAAAATTCACACCATCGTACATCATCATTTCCGGCCGGTGTATGTTTACATTAAGTCGAAAACCGAGGCGTCGAAGCGCTGTGTGGCGCTGGGACGACGCGACCCTCGGCGCCGCATACGGGGGTTGCGCGCCCGCTATTTAAATTGGATTACGGTCACACTTAGTAGCGACGTCGCGCGGACTAAGCTGGTGCTCTCGCCGCCGGTGTTCCCGCAGCTCAGGCGCCATTGTCGAGGAGATGAAACTCGCCCGTCACGCGGACACCGTCCATCCATGGCGAGAGAATGGCTATATTATAGAGAGAGAACGAGGAACATATACAAAGGCCGCTGGTAGATAGATATTCATCCTCACGTGTGTATCATACCCACTTGAGACGTCGAACCGCATCGCTCGAACGCGCCACGGGGGACACGACTCATTTGCTGTGTGTCTGCTGCTGCTACTGCTGCTGCTGCTGCTGTTGCTGCTGTTGCTGCTGCCGCTGCTGCAAAAGGGTGGGGAGCCAGAAGGGCGGTCTATTTAAATCGGATTGAAGAACTACTACCTCATTCACCCTCCCCAGGCAAAAGCGGCGACAGAAGACGATGCAGAGTTCGACCCCCCCCCCTTCCTCCGGTTGGCCGTTAGAACAACCAGACGGGGAGGGGGAAGCGCAGGGAAAAGGGAAGACAGTTCGTTCGACACCCGTCGAAAAGTCATTTTAACAAAAAAAGGTCGCCGCCAATGAAAAGCGCGCCGACCCGGCCGGAGGGAAGCGACCCGCAGTGAAGACGACGAAATGCCTCGAACGAGAGCTGATGGACTTCGCGATGAGGGAAGACATGATAACGAAGAGGGATGCGGCCCGAAGCGTCGAGAACAAGATGAGACCGCGGCGAAAAGTGACAAAAAGTTTAAAGTTGAAATTGATCGGACGACTAAATGCGAGTCGGTGGAGATTTTGGCTACTGGATGAGTAGTGAGGGATGGGGGATGGGGGATGCACGAGGTCCGCCGTCGCGAAGAACAGCCGCCGGCGTCCTCCGAGTGTGGGAACGACGCCCAGGAGGCGGCGGCGGCGGCGGCGACGACGACGATTTGGACAAATGTCGCGAGTGAAATGGCGGTCGCGGACTGACGCGGCCACAAGGTAGGAACCGACGCGCGCATATGAGAGAAGAACCCCACTTGAAGGATGATGACGAGGGTAGAGCTGCTTCATGCTGCGACTTCATGTTGGGATGTCCTGAATAAAGTGGTCAGTCGTGAAGTCGCTACTTCGATCAGCTGTTTGGGAGGAAGCTTTTACTGGCGAGCGTCTGATAATCCTTTTCTTCGACAGAGCAGAAAAGCGCATGTCTGACACCGACGACATCCGATGACAGCATCTTCGTCATGGAAGATGTCATGCGGTCTTCACTCGTCAGGCGGACATGCACCGACTGCGCTGTTAAATGTCGGCATTTTCTTCTCACAGGAGGATGATTTCTTCCGCTCGGTCTGTCCGACCGATCGACGAGAGCGTTCGTCTCATTGCAGACAAAGAAAAAAAAACAAGAAAAACTACCCCCCAATCGGTGGGTCTTTTTAACCCCACTGAAGTAGTGCATGCGTTTCGCCATTCGCCGGCCTCTCATGCGGATGTGAAGCTCGACCTTGAAGCAGTCTTCATATTCAACCTTCCAGACGGGTCGTCCGTGTGGCCTTCCTGAGATGGCCCCTCTCAGTGGCCACTGAAGTCGCGCTAGCGACGACTCGAGTCTGAAGTAGGAAGAATCGTCGAACACGCTCGTAGGTCATCGACCAGACGCGATCTGACCGCGAGCGTCTGATTGACGCACACGAGGGCACTCGATGGACGCGTGCCTTCATCGATCTTCCCTAATACGAGAACGACTTCATTTAACCCCCACAGATATAAACAATACTCGATTGCCAGTGCGCGCTCCTGAAGTGCGAGAGAGAGTCCAAGTCTAAACGCGACGACCTCGTGGCCTAACTTGATGAAGTTTGTTCGAGACGGCCTGCGGGGGGAGGGGGAATCAAGTGGGCCTGTTTGGAGCCTGTTTGGGCCTGTTCGTATGGAGCGCGCGCGCTCATTTTCAAATCGACCCGCGTATATCTGCGTCGTTTGGAATTGTTCAAGGACACTTCCAAGGACAGATTCTAGCCAATCTAGTCTGACCGCGTCCACCGCGACAACGTCCCAAGTTGCAGCGGCTGAAGTTGCAGCGGCTGAAGTTGCAGCGGCTGAAGTTGCAGCGGCTGCCATTGAAGCCGCAAGCCGTCAAAGCAGCGGACTCGTCGGCAACGTCTTTTCCGCCCCCGCAGAAACACTTCCTTGAAGTTATGTCGAAAACAACTTCACACAACGCCAGACCATCGGCTCCTTCCCGAGCCTCTCTGAGGAGGGCATCCGCCGATCAGGACGCCGCGTATTACGCTTCTACATACGTTCAGAGATCGGAGTGTCGAGTCGGAACTGTTCCTCCGTGGGGGGATTACATGGTGAGGTGGCCGCATAGAGAATGAGGCTCGAGGACGGGGGGGGCAAAACGGAAGCGCTAAATACGGCGGCAACGCAACGGTTCGTCCAAAATGTATGCGGACCTCCTGCACACGCGAACGCTTCTGCAAACACGCCCGCGAGCGTCGCTTCTTGGGGGGCGGCGGCGGCGGCGGCGATTGCGAGAGGGAGGCTTCCAGGTTAAATTATTCTGGGGCATCCATGCGTCGATGACACATCAGTGACGATGGATGAGGGCAGGGCCTCTAAGAGATGCCCCTAAAGCCATCTTGTGACACAATGTATCTTCAGCTTCGGTCACGGTCAATGAATAGCTCGGATCCGCCCCCCACAAAATGGCGGCCCGCCTACAATCTGAAGGACTTGTCTCAGAGGGGGTACACGTGAGTGGGTCGACGCAAGGGGTTTGGGGGTACGTGGCCGGCCGGCCGGTGTGTGTGTGTGTGTGTATATAGCGAGGCGTGCAGCTCGGGACGCGGACACACACAAATACCCTATACACATGCCCCCCCTGCCTTAGCGGTGCCCCCGTGTCCGAATGCCCCGTGAAGATATTCATTTCAAGTGTTTATTTGTTTACAATGCTCGGCTCCTTCGACTTGAGCTGGGGCAATATTCGCGACGAAGAAAATCGCGTCGGACAGCGCTGCCGTGTCGGTGAGGGGTGCAAAGAGGTGGAGATTGCCCTCCCCCCCCTTTCCTTCGGCAAATCCCCGAATCCAGGCGAATCGTCGTCTTTGTCACCGAGATCTTCGTCACGAGCTTTTCGTCCACTTTCCGCAAGAAGGCTACACGGGGGCGAATCCTTCTCGTCGGCCAGCTCGGCCTAAGAGTGCATCCGGTCCGATGAAGTTCGGCGGATCTCAGGAGGGCAGATTGTCGTCATAGCTTCCCGTGTTATATCTAAGCTCCGAAGATGCAGATACGGGGGCCGGTCCGTTTCCTAAGTGCATCTCGCAGTCCTAAGTGAGGCTTTAGCGAGGCCGCCAGCCTCCTCCGCCCCGCCCCCGCGCCCCCCGCGGTAGACGGGCCTAGCCAGGCTCGGTATCTCCTTAAGCGTTCTCGTCTGTGCCGTCCTGTTTGATTATATAAAGCGGATAAATGACCTAAGTGCTTCGCATGAGGGGGGCCTAAACGAGTGCCACCGTGCGGTCTTCCACGCGAAGCTTAAGCGAGAGAGAGAGAGAGAGAGAGAAGATGCGAGACAAAGGGAGAGGACTAGTAAGTCGGTTGACGTTACCTGAATTGATTAACCGACTGATGAGGTAGACCTTTACTAGGTTAGTTGGCAGTTCGTGGGGCGGCCACACCTCGTGGGGCGGCCACACCTCGTGGGGTGTCCGTAGCTCGGTGGTCGGCGAAACAGCATCGAGTCGAAAAAAATCCCAACGCTTCTCGATCCGTGGCCACGATGCGTTTCTCTCTCTCTATCGATCTCTCTCGTCGAAATTCGCCATTTCGTTGAGTTGAGCGGCTACCGCCTCGACACAACCGTTGGTTCGCTTTACGCTAAGAAGACAGCCACCATTCGTCCGTCAGGAGAATCTCGCCCTGGTGGCATCGCCCTGGTGGCATCGCCCTGGTGGCATCGCCCTGGGCAGGTGCGTCTGGTTATTATTACGTCCTCGAAGTAGCTAACAACGATAGAGAACGAGAGAGCAACGATATAAAGGCAACGCTGCGCTGGCATTGGGTGATAGCCGCGGGAGGCGTTTTCCCCTGAGATAGAAAACACAGCAGCGCTCAACTCAGCTGCGCTGGGAACAGCCACGTTTAATGGCCTAATACGAACGAACACCTGACATAGTTCCGTGTTAGGGAAAGTGCACACACACACACACACACACACAGTCAATAAGCACAAAACCACGAAGCACAACATCTGCATAACTCTGACCAGGCTAGAACATCGTCGTCGTCGTCGTCAGAGCCGTCGCCACAGTAATAAAGCGAACTCGGTTTATTTGGCGAAATCGTGAGGCTGGTCGCATTTCTACGGCCATTTTGCACCGGTCCCGGAGGGGTAGCAGCGCACTTGACCCCCTACGAACGAGCAGCGGCTGCTTGACCTCTCCCCCCGGCAACCCCCCGCCTTCCTCTGGTCGTCGTCCTATTGACTTTCTATCGTTTACAAATAAAGTCTGCTCCTGTCGACGAGATTCATCCGTTCTAATTCGCATTGGCATCGGCCCCTTCGTTCGATGCAGGACCCCATCGGGACAGAATCGCCGAGGTCCGCCGAGGAGTTCTCAGCGGGAGCAGATGCTCCAGCAGAGGCTCGATATCGTTTATGTGTGGACTTGTCCAATTGGACGTTGTCGAACCCCCCTGAATGTCATACTCGTCCGCGTTCTTCGCTGGCCAGCGCTTTCAAGCGGAAAATCAGTCGAATTGTGCTCCTTCCCCTTTGAGCCGGTACCCCCGGAGCGCCAGACGAAGAAGCAGACGCAAAAACAAAACAAATTAACCCGTTCGGAGCGCACCGCTGGCCGGCGGCGGCGGCGGCGGTGTTTGACTCCGTTGCGCTTCGCTCCCGTGAGTTGGTTGCCGCATTTCCATAAACACACACACACACACACACACACACACAGGAAGCGATCGGTCGTCGGGGGACCCCGAGATTCTCCAGGAGCCGTTGTGTGTGCTCACGAGAATCTTCCGACGCGGACTGGCTGTAGCGGCCGAGGAACTCGTGAGCTTCAGATCGCTGGGAGAAGACACCAATGAAAAAAAAAAAATCAGGGAGATTGTTCGAGCTCACGAGCGAGGCGTCATTGCAGCGCCGAACTAACTCGAGCGATATAAACGCCTATTATTAGCCGGTGAGTCCCGTCGGAGTGTCGCTTTCTCGTCAGGTTGCTCACGGCGTGCTCCGAAGGCGTGGCGCAGCCAAGCGAACGCTCGTAACATTCGCATGTGGCGTTTTGTTTTTAACTAGGACTTTTTTCTACTTTTTCCGGGTTAACGTTGGCCTTGCAATCGGATAGCGAGGCGGGCTCCTAACTTCGTCTGTGAGAACTGAGTGCCGTGTTAACGACTTCATTAAAGCCGAACTTCAACTAGTTAACGCGCCCGGCGGCGGCGGACGACGCGTCTGGGAGAAATTCCTCCACACCAATGGCGGAGGAACGCCAGGGGTGCTCATGAAATGCTTCTCTGAGCGTCGGACTCGAGTTGTACGTTTGTTTCTAAAAGGGGACGACGACGACGACGACGATTCGCGATGTCTTCGGGGCCGCATCCAGTTTGGGCGTAGGAAATAACAACCAACAAACTCTCTCCGCTTTAGTAGTCAGTCGCCACGCCGGCCGCTCCGTCGATCAGATCGTCGCCATATCTCGGATAGCCTCGATCGAGGCCCATTTTTCCTTCGATGCTGTTGTCACACACACACACACACACACACACACACACACACACACACACACATACACACACACACATGTAT
>MNPL01028256.1:0-18169 GCA_002081605.1 Tropilaelaps mercedesae
TATATATATATATATATATATATATATATATATATTGTGACGTGGTTCCGAAGACAAGGGCCCGCTGAAGACACGACTCGCTCGCCGAACCATTCACGAGACGTGACCGATTAGACGACGACCCCACAGGATCTGAGTAAACTCGAAGCAACCCCTCTAAGATAATGCCGAGTCGGAAGTAGCCATCAGGGACCTCGTCGATGTCGGTTCAGGACCCTCGGGCGTCGCAGCGCCTCACGAGGAATACGAACGATGTTACCTAATCTGCATTGCAAACTCGACGCCACTAGACGTCATCGTGTTGGCTTTTGCAAAATGCCAGCGTGTCTTCTCTCATCGCTTGACTCGGATGACCTCCACGTCGGACATTGGCGCCGGACGATGCTGTGCGACGGTCTTCACTCGAGCAGGCACTTCTGTTCGAACTCGTTCGTTGAGGTGCGCGCGGCTCAAGGGCGATATCTTCAAGAGAGCTATCGCGTTCGCTGCTTTGACAATGCCTCCGTCGTCGAGGTTATCCCCCCGAACAGACGCGCGCGCACCTGGGAGCGCACGAAGCCCACTTAAGTCTGCTGCTGCTGCACCGGAGCTTCTGTGAGTGCAGCAGCTTCTGCATGTGCACATATCACGGCCGCTGTAGTAGTGGCGTACAGATGGACTTCATGCACCAGCTGGTGCGTGTAGGTTCGGTGTCGGCAATAGTTCTTCTGCAAGATGCAGAAGAACTATTGCCGAAAGGCGTAGACGTCTAGACGCTAGTCGCTCGTATGGCGACAGGCGCCTAGCCATGACTTCTGATCGGGGCGGAAACCTCATTTACTTATTGGAGACTGCCTTTGGACACTGCCGAAGTTCGTAGAGGGAGAATCGGAGTTCGGATCAGGTACGAAGTGTCGATCTGAGTTAACACCGCAAGATCAGCCGCGAGATGACGTTTCTGATCGGTCGTCCACAAATCAAGTGGAAGCAGTCGCATAAACGATACTTTATATTCGGCCGTTTAATCAAGTGATTACGGCATCGTTCATAAACTTTCGAGGAAATAAACACAAAAAGCGGCCATGTTCTTAGCGCCGCCACGCCTCTTAACAGCACCAAGACATGGCCTTACAACCGCTGACAAAGTTCAACTGAATTTTCTACTAGTTCCGATCAGTTTCAGAGACGATTAGCTTCGTCGGCCGATTCGCGCGCGTCGAGTCGCTCTGCGACGCTCATCTCGTCAGGGGCTTATTCTGAACATGCCTTTGAGGTGTCGGAAGACGCCTACGAAACGAACAGGTGCTAGACAGGTCGAATCTCGGTTTTCTTGGAGATTCCCACTGGCAGATGTTGTCTGATCTCACTGTCCCGTGTTGCCGACGACGTCCAGAGCGTAGGAGAACGCTTGGAGCACAACACTTCAGTGCTTCGTCGACTTCGGCAAGGCGTCACAAGCAACGACGCCAGCCTTTGAATTGATTTCAGCTTCTTCAGCGTTGTCTTGCACGTAAGCCAAATTCGGTTGCCCCCTTGACGGCATCGTAATCATGATACCTGGCGAACGCATGCCGACCTCACCGGGGCTATACGAAAAACGCTTAACCCAACAGTTCCGTTACGCTTGCGTCCAAAGAATTTCGTCGATGGCAACAACTAACACGTGAATAATGATCGTTTGGGAACGTCGTTTTCGCGTCTGTCCATCTCACACTGGCGAAGCATTCATTCTCGAATCGACGCATTGCGGACGATCGTAGTAAACGAGTGCTTTGCCGACTCTGGCCAAAGCTACCATCTATACGATTTGATAAGCATCCGGAATTCTCTATTGATTATCGCTATTCGCCAGGCGTCGAAGCAGTTCGTCGAGGCTCCAGCGTCGTAGCATGGCTATGGCACGACCTTCGGCTATGCCGCTGCCTGCGTATGGTCATTGCCCGAAATGCCGGCCGACCTAGTTAGTGTATTTTCGTTGTCTCGAACTCTGAATTGTGCAGTGAAACAGTGAAGACGAGATTGGCTGTGTTGATCATTCAGCCTATTTAGCTTAGCTAGACGTGTTCCTTGACTCGCGTCAGAGCGCGGCACGGCGAGAAGTACGAAGCAAGCGTGACCACTGAGTAGAATATGGGACCTGTTCGGCGAGAGATTTGCTTCACATCGCGAACGTCAACGATCGCGTCTATCTGTTTACATTTCCGGACATGCATTCGTTGTCTCGTTTGTTAGCCGGCACCGAAATCTGGTTAGTCGGGGACGTCCGTGACAGAAAAATCGCTGGATTCGAAACACCGGCGCCATTCGGCAGCCGCGTTCAGAGCGACAACCGATCGCCCACGGACGCATCGATCAGAAAAATACCGCCACGTATTTCAAGCAGCAGAGCCGCACTAAACGTCAGGGCGCCAGGCGGCGTCAAAATGTTGAGATGTTGTTACTTCCCTGCCATAATGATGTAATAGAAGCCACAGAGACAGATGAAGTGCGACCCAAACCCCGTCGGCGAAGCCCAGACAGGGAGAGAAGAGGAAGAACATGAGCGTGACATATTTGCACTTGCATAATCCCAGATCCCCCAGACGGGCAACCGCCTATAACCCAAATTTACACGATTTAGAGTGAATTTTGGGAGAACGCCGGGAACGCATCGACAGACAAAGACGAGATCGCTTCTGAATGCTGCACTCAGAGTCAGCATGAGGCCACTCTACGAGCTTAAATGACAGACCGACATCGCCAATCGCTCTTTGTCCAAGGTGACGCTGGTCGTTCATGAAAGTCGGCGCATATCGGCCATTTCGGCGGCCGCATGCGACGTGTGTCGCATGCGTGCATGCATCGTAGCGCAACACATAAGCACGCGTCAGCATGCAGGTGACCCGCACATGACCTCCATGATCTCTGCTTGGCACGACGGAAGCACGCGTGACGTCGAGCGCGGGAGTGGCCGCCACAGAGTCGCCGCAAATCATCCGGACTCTGCTGACAAGCAAAGCACTGTCAAACAGACGACCCGGCCGCTGTAGCGTGACTTACGATGTCCAAAAAGGAGACGCCAGCAGCGGACCCGGACATCGACGCGGTGATAGAAGGCGTCCACTCGTCTGACGCGCGTACGGCGGTGGCGTCGCTCAGGACCCTGTGTGTCCTTTGGCGCAATGGCAAAAGCCACCCGGCGAAGTTCATCAGCGTTTACGGGATCCCCCGTCTCATCGAGATCCTCGACGCCGATGAGCATTCGGAGCTCCAATATCTGTCGGTTGTCGCGATCAACCTGATCTGCGCAGCCAACGACGAGCATTGTCACACCGTCATCGAACACGGCATTGTTTCGTGCCTGACCCGTTTGGCAAATCGGCTGGTGTTCGTCGACCTCAAGAACAGCCACCGGGACGATATCCTCATGACGATGTCGCTTCTTTCGTGCACGTTCGCCAGCCGGAGCGTTGGGCCCCGGCGGCATCAGATGTCGACGTGCGCGATTTGGCTGAACAGGCTGCCGCTCATGGACGGGTCGCTGGCCGTCGTGAAGATGGCGTGCTGGTCACTGCGCAAGGTCATCTGCTCGCAGAGGAACGGGCAGACCTGCGTCGAGCAAATGGTCGAGCTCGGCATCCTCGATCGACTCATCGAGATCGTCAAGAGATGGGAAAACGTCACGGCGCTCTCGTACGCGCTGATGCTGCTCGAGAAGGTAATCGAACATCAGGCGCAGGCTGTCATCGAGCGGGGGGTGTTGCTCGACTTCAAACGCATCCTCACGAGTGAGACGCTGAGAGCCGACGTCCCGCTGGTGTACGAGGTGCTCGCTAACATCGGTAAGGAGGGCGAAGTGTGGATGCAGGCGATCGTCGACGCCGGTCTCGTGCCCTACCTTGTCGAATTGCTCCGAAGCAACAACGCACGAGTGCAAAAGTACGCGGCCTACGTCGTCCGTAAGTTCACCTCAAGGGCCAACCGCCGCCAGACGGCAATGCTGGTTCGGGTCGGCGCTCTGCTGCGATTAGTTGACATTTTGTTCGCGCAGACGGCGGCGGCTTCGTGCATCGTCGACGCCATAGTTGCGCTCGACAATATCCTGGGCGCCGTCAGTGACCCCGACGAGTACCACTCGATTTGGAGCTCCCTCGAACGACTGGAACTCGTTACGCATCTGAAGCGCCTGGTGCGGGACGGCCCTGACGAGATCACGGAGGCGGCGGCCAAATTACTTACCCGCGCTGAGGACATCAAGGGGAACGGCTCCATAAACGTGACTTTGACCGATCCCTACGTATGCGCAGCGCACGTCGGGTCGCTCACGTCCGGAACGAACGCGTCACACGAGCAAGTTACGTGTAACCTCAACAAAAAGCGAAGAACGGAATTGTATGACTAGAGCTTGTTTGATCACACCTACAATCTATGCGACTCCGGACGGCGAGCAAGGCCTACTTTCGGCGGGCAAGGCCTACTTTCGGCGGGCAAGGCCTACTTTCGGCGAGCAAGGCCTATTTTCAGAGAGCAAGGCCGGTATTCTCTGATCGAGCTCGTGTCTCAGTTTCGAGGGACTGAATGAAACATCGCGCCAGGCCGTGCGATATTCGAGTTATACCAAGAACATGAAGGAGGGCAGCGCCTTACCCCGAGGCGATCTCCAGGAAGATGCAGGATATTGCTTCATAAAATGTTCAGAGCCTATATATGAACTTGTCTGAAGGTTAGGCTATATTTTTGGGCAATATTTTTAAGTAGGACTTGACACAGATTCTGTATGTGGAATCGAGATCCATATTTATAGCTTATTCGAACGTAACGAGCCAGAATGCTTGTTTTTAAACCGCTTGTGAACCGCTGCTCCAAAATTGGAGACGCAGAGACGGGATACGTTAGAATCACTTTCCTAAATCTAGAACAGCTGTGGCCGACGAAATCGTATCAACACGACACGGTATGTACGTGTGAAGTTTCTACCCCTATGCGGTTTGTTTATCATCGGGCAGACGCTTTTAGTCGAGTCCCTCAGCGAAAGCTGTAGCGTTTGCAATCTTATTCGAAACAAAATCGTACATCTAGCCTATTTATTTGTGATAAAATGAATAAACTTAACGCTATATAGAGCGCTATACGTGTCAGGAGTATTACGCCTGATTAGCAGAAACAAACCCCCGAAAATTGTCTGTCGGTTGTCTCGAACGCCCACGCTAGACGCGATCCTGTGCTAAATTGCTAAGGCGTTTTTGCGCCGGTTTGAATTATAGCTGCTGACAATTGGATGTGGTCTCTTCTAAGGCATTTGTTGTTAGATTTTTGCTCGTTTCTTCGTCCGCGGTAAACGAGGCGGCAGCTCAGAAGAACTGAACGGACTATTTGTTCTATTGTGCGTTCTCTGAGTGGCTATAAAACTAAGAGGAGGTGCTATCCTGGCTGAAGGCTGGTACAAGTCTACCGGAGCAGGTTTTAGGCGTTAACTGGCGGAAGTGCCTGCAACCGAGAGTGTTCTTCAATCAGGAGGGCGTTTTGGTAAATAGTTTCGACTTAAAATTCGTCTAACGCAAGCTTTGTGTTCCGAGTCTTCAGAATACAGCATAGATAATGGGCAATTTCGAACCTGTCTATCATAAACTCGGCATGTTCGGCAATTCGTTCCGATATTTTGGTCTGAGGGGTAGCGTATATATCGTTCCAGCGATATCTCTCCGAGTATTGAAGTCGCACTTTTGAGAACCGACTATTCTGAAATATCCCTGACTTTCCAACTAACTTTAGAACAAGATTGGCTGTAAACGTGAGAACGTAATGCGAAATCTCGGCGGACACGTTTGCTCTACTACAAACCCAATAACTTAACCAGATTCGCTAAAACGAGCTACTCGAGCTGAGCTACTGCGCAAGGCCCAACCACCGGCGGGCATTCAATTAACCAACCACAACCGTATACGTTTGTTGAGAGGGGCATTTATTTATCTCAAGATATTTTAATACATTCTCGTCCAATTCGTACGTTTTGTTGATTTGTTTGCCATCTGTTTAGTTATGCATTTTTTACAACGCACAGTAACGAAACAGGTGCGCGGAGACTTCTCGTGAGCACCACTCGAAACTCGATGTCTGAAATAGCAGAAAGTAGAGCCTGGCATTACTTAACACTCCACAATCCTCTAAAGTAAAGAACTCAGGGGGGAAGGGTTTTAAAGAACTGCTGGATAGATACAGTTGGTAGGAAAATTCTGTGCTACTATTGATGGTAGATAGCCTCCTTCGGACTCAGGCAACCCGACCTGAACATAATTTTGACTTTTTTCCAAGAAATATATTATAATTTTTTCAAAATTTATTCCAGAAAATCGACTATTTCTCAACTACACATTTTCAACCTCATGCGTCTGATTCCTCTACTTGTAAGCGTCGCTACGACGTGACAAGAATTTTGTTGTTCGAATTTGAAACTAAGAATTTCCAACTACAACGAAAAGCACGTCATGTTCGATCTCTTTTTGTGGACAGTATTTGCGACTCGGAGCGAAACCGCTCCACCTGCCGCCCGTTTGCCGAGGAACGTAAATAAACTAATTATAGTTATTCTGTCTACTGGTGTTCAGTATATGCGAGATGCGTTGAAACATGTTAACTTCGTCTTGACGACCATCCTTTCCTGCCAATCGACCCAGCTACAAAGCGTCTACGAGGCGTGCTTAACCGTGTTTTTCAAGATGTCGCTAGACCCTTTACGAGACCCTGCTCCATACTCCCAACGAGTCTACAGGTCATCCCACATGATTAAACATCAATAAAATGCATATTTCGTATTGAAACAGCAGAAAAGCTGACCAATGAAACGGACCGCTTGAGTAAATTCGTATGTGCGGAACTCGTAGCGGAACGATCAATACTGCCCGAGCGATATGGGCTACTGATCCCGCCGTACTGATCTATCTCGTCATTAGACACAATCGAACATGGCTACCGCACATAAGGCAAACCTGTTACTTGTCGAGTATCGAGCACTTACTTGAACGTGACGAAGACAGCTAGCGACCGCATGGCCAGACAGGTCCTAGCGCGCGCTTCTCCTGTCGCAGGTCTTCGTTTCTACCTTCGTGAACCGATCTTCATCTACGCCCCTGCAGGCAAACTCAGGTTCACCTGCGCAATCTCCTGGGCCAAGTAGATACCACCGAAGAAAAAGCCCCATGATGATATCAACGACCAGCGAAACGGGTCGTAATACCACGACTCTACAAATTGCCGAAAGCCCCCCTGGGACCGTCGTTGCGGTGGCAATTGCAAAGGGACTCCGAACATCGTCGACTGAGGTTTCTACCGGCAGCCGTGAGGAAGCAGACTGAGGTCAGACCGACACGTTAACTGGAAACAGGCAGATGGCACAATCTCTGCAGGGTAACTCGTCAGTGTCCACCGCTAATATGCACCTGCTGCCTCGCAAGACATGAGGGGCCAATGTGTCTCCGACAGATAGATCCGTCGGTTTGGAAAGTACGGTTAACACCCATTCACTTGTAGTCGGCCAGCTTAATGCGCATGGAACTCTGACAAATACGGCTGAAACATGTATTACTTACCCTGGCGACACTGAATTTGCGATCTTACGTTTCGCCACAGAAACGAGTGCTGTCGATATACTGACTACCCGTAGTGTTGGCTACCCGCGGAGTAGACCTGTTTTCGACTGTCATGTTTTGACTGTTTTGATCCCTCCAATTGCGCTGAACTTCGATATTATCAGCAATTATTAGAGGAAAAGTGAAGTTGTTGGTTTCGGCTAACTCGGGAGGATTTTTAGTGGTTCCGTCCGGCGCATCTTCTCCATGAACTACGTAACGTGAAGCGGATTTCAACAGTAAGTCGATTGTTTCGTTGTCATCGGCGGGGTTAGGCCATTCGGAGAGGGTGTTCTTCCAGGGCTATTTGGGGCCCCCAAGCCGTCGCGGCGGCTGTCTGGGGAATAAGCTGTGTTGTCTCTCTTCTGTGTAGTCTTACCGAGCGGGCATGATCACATGTTCGTGCTTGGCTCGCTGTAGAAATTTTTCGAACTTCGTATCGACGCTCTTTTAACTGAGAGAAGGAGTTCGCGGTCAGACAGATGGAGCTGCGTGCTTGTTGACGTCGTCTTTATTATCCGTTAGGTAGTAATGGGCAATACCGTTCAGTTCCGAATAGTTCCCGAACGAGAAGCAGACACGTCCAAATAACAGAGGTTACCATAGATACATGCGTAGAGATGGAAGCAGCATCCGTTGTCGGAAAATCAATGTTTTGCGATCGTTTGCTGTCGCTTTCTTCGTCGGAAGCCTGAAGCAAAATGCGGGTATACAACGTACACTTACGACTCACGACGTACCGAATGCTGAGCCAGATTTGGACTAGCTCCCACTGATGTCTCGGCTTAGTATCGATATTCATGCAATAAAGGTAGATGGAGGTTCTGATATCGGTCGTAGTTATCACACGCCTGGATAAGCAGGCATGGGGATGCATAAAGCTATCTAGTACTTACGAACAATTTTATGTTCGGACAGATATATGACTCTCCGAAAATCGGTGACGATCCTCCATGTGAATCCTCATTGTTTCAAATACACTCGAAACACGTTTTGGAGTCCTCCAAACGTACGTGAAATTTTGATGATAAGACTTATTTCGGAAAAAAAACTCAATAATGACGTGCCAGTTTTTCGGGCTACGAAACCGTCCGAAATTCAGCAGATAGTTGAAGTTCCGACAGCTGAAGTGTATTTAATCCTCTAGGATTTTTACAAAAATTTATGTAAAAGAAACTGGCCTCTTTATCGCAATTTTGGCAAGTAACATATCTGCTCATGTAAAACATTTACGAACGCTTCATGATCTTTGCCCCTAAAGCCCGACATACAACATCTGAGTATTTTGGACACGCTCAGGCAATTAATCTGCGAACGTGCCACAAAATATTACCACGCACATTTAGTTCACTATCGTTAACGATGTCATGTCGCCTCCCCGCTTGCCGCCTCCGACTTTTTTCTTCCAGTGTCATCAGGAGCAGTGGGCGACGCAATGCGCGCCCGTGTTGCGTCCTTCGTCGAGCGGTTGAAATCGCGCAAAGATGAGACGCGCGCCGCGGCTGCCAAAGAGCTCACCCGCCTTGTTAGCTCGGAGTTCCGGTCGCTCCCGCAGGAGGAGGTGTCGGCGTTCGTGTCCGAATTCAGCGACCACATCTTCAAGATGGTCTCCCAGCCGGAGAACCACCAGAAGCGCGGAGCGATGCAGGCCATCATGGCTCTAATCCAGATCTCGGACCTCGCTTCGATCGCCCACTACTCCAGCTATATCAAGGCGGCGCAGGCTTCCAACGACGTTGAGGTCATCGTGCTGGCGGCCAAGGCGTTAGGCATGCTGGTGCAGAATTACACTAGCAACGCGGCTAAGCCGTACTACGAAAGCCAAGTGCAAGCGTCCCTCGACACGCTCACGGCGCTCGAATCGGACAAAGACCTGCCGGCGAACAGCATCGCTCCGATGAGCGCCGTCCTCGTGCTCAAGGAGCTGGCCACCGTCAATCCGACGTTCTTTTCGAAGTTCCTCGGTCGCTTCTTCGAGACGATCTTCCTGCCAATCGAGTACCCGCAAACGGAGCTGCGACAGAGTTCGGTGCAGGCGCTGAGCGCCATCTTTCGCATCATCGTGCACCGGGAACCGCGCGAACGCCAGCCGCTGCCGTACTACGACCACTGTCTGGGACGTGTCCTCGATGCACTGGCCGACGCCTCGCCGTCGAAGGACGCCGTCGGCCAGGCCGGCAAGAGCCTGAACCGCGAGAACCTCATCCACGGCAACCTGCTCGTACTCAACGAACTGTTTCGCTTCTCGAACCTTGAGTGGGAGCAGAAGATGAACCGGGTCGAGGACATCGTCAGCAACAGTCCCGTCATCTGCAAACGCGACAGGGACAGAGACAAGGAGAACAACCTTAACCGGTTCGTGCTCAAGTACAAGAAGCGGCCGAAACAAACGCGCAAGCTGACGGCCGCCGCTCCTCGCGTCGATGCGACGCCAACGAAGGAGAGCAAGATCTGCAAGTGCCTACTACTCGAGCGGTTCGAGCGCATCTGCTCACAAGTCGTCCGACAAATGGGCCAGCGTAACGTGCATATACACAAGGCGCTCTGGGAGCTCCTACCGCGACTGGCGGCGTTCGCGCCGGAGCCGTTCGTTAACCGCAAGTACCTCGACCGCAGTCTCACCTACCTGCAGCAGTGTCTCAAACGCGAGAAGGACCGGGGCAATGCGTTCATCTCCGTGGGGATGCTGGCGCTGGCCGTTGGCGACGAGCATCTCGGCGATCCGCGGCCGTTTGTCGAAACGATTGCTGAAGCCCTACACACCCACGCCAAATATCCGGCCGGTGGGAAGAAGCGCCAGGATCGGAGTGTGCCCGAGCCGGCCATATTTGCCTGCATCTCGCTGCTGGTCCGCGTCAAAGGGCCAAGCATTCAACAAGAGGTCATTGGTTTGCTGCCGCCCATTCTTCAGGCTCCACTGACCGCACACATGGCCGGAACGCTGAACGAGATCTGCCAGCGAATACCGTCTCTCAAGCCGGATGTACAACGGGGCCTGCTCGACATGATATCTCGCATCATCATGAAGAAGCCGCTGATGCATCCGGGGGACCCGATGCGCATGCAGAGTCCGCCGGAAACGCAAACAGAACCGGCTGTCATGGTGCAGGCGCTGAAGACGCTGGGTCAATTTGACTTCGAGGATCACTCGCTCCTGCCGTTCATCAAGTACATCGCGAAGTACTGCCTTGGCTCGGAGTACCCGGAGATCCGGCTCGAGGTCGTCCGCACGTGCTGTCTGATCCTGTCGCCGAAGCTGCATCTCATGCGGCAGGCGAAACAGTACAGCCCGACGCTGATGTGCACCGTGCAGGACGTCCTATCGAAGCTGATGAGCGCCGGCGTGACCGACCGGGATGCCGAGGTGCGCCGCTGCGTGCTGGAGTCGCTCACCGAGCGGTTCGACGAGCACCTCGCCCAGGCCGAGCACCTCGACGCGCTATTCCTCATCCTCAACGACGAGGTGTTCGAGATCCGTGAGCTGGCCCTCATCATCATCGGCCGACTGAGCGGACGTAATCCGGCGTACGTCATGCCGCATCTGCGTAAGGTACTCGTGCAGATCCTTACCGAGCTGGAGTACTCCGGCATGTCGCGCAACACCGAGGAGTCAGCGAAGATGCTCGCCCATCTGCTCTCCAGCGCGCCGAAGCTGGTCAAGCCGTACATGCAGCCGGTGCTCAGCGTGCTCCTGCCAAAGATTACGAACCCGATCCAGAATCCGCAGAAGCTCGGCGTGACGGTGGCGGTGATGAGCGCCATCGGCGAGCAGGCCGAGGTGTCCGGCCCGGAGATGAGCCAGTATCTCGAGGAGCTAATGCCGATCGTCCTCGAGATGATGCAGGACCACGTATCGGTGGAGAAGCGTGACATGGCGCTTTGGACGCTCGGCCAGCTGGTCGAATCGACCGGCAACGTGGTGCACCCCTACACTACGTACCCGAACCTGCTTGGCAATCTACTCCACATCCTTGAAACCGGCCAGAGTCAAACGGTGAAGCGGGAGGTGCTCCGGGTGCTTGGCCTGCTCGGCGCCCTAGACCCGTTCAAGCACAAACTGAACATCGGGGCCATCGAGTCCGACGTCACTGGCGGCGTCCTCTCACTGTCGAACGACACGGGCGACGCGTTCGGCGGCGTCGTCGGCGGCTGCGCCCACCCGAGCGAGCTGCTTGTCTGCTACTCGAACAACCTCGACGAGTTCTTCTCGGCGATGACGCTCGTGTCGCTCACGAGAATGCTCACGGATCAACAGCAGGACAGCTGCTGCTGTGCCATCGCGCGTTCGCTGGGCAACCTCATTAACGAAGTCGGTTAGTTCTGCTGAAGTTACGTGTGTGTGTGTGTGTGTCCGTTATCGTTGTTAAGGGTGTCTGGATAGAGAAACGGCTGCTCGAATAATATGTGGAGTTAGTGTTTTTTCTGTGTATTACATAGCCTGTTTGGTTGTTATTCTGTTCGCGCTCTATTTGGCTGTGTTCAAAACGAGCACTGCGACAGATTACGGCGATTACGGTTGACGTGGTTTTCATTAGACGTAGGTCCAATCGAAGGGAAGGCGTCTGTATGGAGATACGCGAATACCATAAATTTCGACGTACCTGTACCGATATGTCGACGGAATTCGATTTTCTCTAGTTTGGTCTACTCACTTGAGATGTGACGTGTGCGTATACCTCGCGCGGATTTCCTTCAAATTCTCCTCATAGTCTGCATTTTCCTAGCGCCACTTCGCAAACATCGCTGAACAAAACGTATCTTAGTTTAAACAAACGAAAATCAAAGAGAGCATCTCCACAAAATGCCCCTCTGTACTAGAGGGTTAGCCAGGGTGCCAGATAACATCGCGAGGTTGGACAATAACAAAGGCATAATTCAAACCTGATTGTCCATTCGGTAACTTCAGGCATGAGGGTGGTCCCCTATCTGCCGCATCTGTTGCCAGCCCTGTTAACAGTCATACCCCGGAAGTGTACGCACACTCTCGCAGCTAAACTGGCGCCAATAATCAAAATGACTGAGGTTGTTGGCAAGCACATCTCAGCATTCCTCGATGAGATCCTCGCCTGCACTCGCGAGTTATGGGTGGTCAACTCGCCTATGGACCCTGGCGTCATGGATCTCGTTCAGACGCTCGTTAGGGCGTTAGGTGAGTGCTAACAGTGACGATGATGATGATGATGATGTTTGTAGATTGGCAAGAATATTCAATGATAATAATAATAATAAAGAACTAATTTGCAGACCTGACAAAACACTTAGCAAAACCTAGCTATCAGACGAAATTAAAACCTAATTTTTTTTTATTGCACCACTGCGCTGTGAGTCACAAAGCCACACCTGCTAGAATCTGAATCGAAAAGACGCGATCTGAGACCGGCCTGTATCTCCGATCATTTAACTATAGTACGAGCAATACATCCCCTAACCATCACAACGTCTCGACAGGCTCCGACTTTAAGGTGTACATTCCCCGACTTCTTCCGCACGCGCTGAAAGCGCTGGCCAACGACGTCAGCCCGGAGCATCGCGTCACCGACAAACTCCTCGATACGATGGTGGTACTCGGCTGCACTCTCGAGGAGTACCTCCACCTGCTCTTGCCGCCGCTCGTGCGTCTGTTCGAGCAGCCGGCCGATAACGAACCGCTCAGGAGGAAGGCCATCCTGACCGTCGACAAACTAGCCGACACGCTCGACGTGAGCCAGTTTGGCTCGATGATTATACACGGGCTTGTTCGCGTGATTGAGAGCCCCTGCTCGAATGAACTCAAGGACGTGAGTAGTAGTCGCTGCAGTCGCCGACGGCAATAGCTGGCGAGTGGGGTTGCTGTGTTCGTGTTTTCGTGGACCGAGTTAATCGGCCTATTTTTAGGGACACTATTCAGCACTTAGGGACGCATGGCTGGGCTGATTGCCCGGAAAACAGGCATTAGAAATTCTAAGGGTAGTTCTACTAAAGGCGGTATCTTCATGCGCAGGAGGAGCGCGAGGTGGAAATTCAGGACAAATTGTTGTTGTCGATTTAGTCTATGACCAATATCAGTAGAACGTCCCGATCGAATCGCAGGTCTCGGGACCGGGGTGTTTCGTTGGACAGGGCTAGGTACATTTTCCCATGGCAAAGGCGTTCACGATGTGTTTCCACTCTTCGTGGCTCCATCGTTATCCGTTGATGCTCCAGGAGGCGCTCCAGTTGATGACGATGATGGTGTGCCAGTTGAGGAAGAAGTTCCGCATCTTCAAGGAGACCGTCGACGACGCGATCCGACGAAATCGACAAGGCTTGAAGCGGTTCGAGATCTACGAGTCGATGTGTTACAAGGTGAGCGGACATTATTTCTTCATCGAGACGCTCCAACGTGGCGCATTTTTGTGGGCGTGTCCTCGTATGGACCAGGCGGTTTCTTTGATCGTCTGTTCTAAGCAGTGGATAGGCTATTGACAGTTTCGCGACTTTTTTATTTGATACTGCGCCCATTCGAAGCGTGACGGAGCACTACGGCATGTTAGCACATGGGCGTTTACGGCGTGTAACGCAAAGATGTTTTTTTCTATATCACGCGTCCTACTAGAGCGTCATAGAACATGAAAACTGTCCTCATAAGGGCTCCTTGATAACTAACAATGGATGCAACCCGGTTGTTCCGTGTACAAAACTACCTAGCCCACGCGGAGGTGACAACTCCAACCATCTCCAAAATCGATGGACATCGCGGTCGGTGGCGATCGCTGTTATTGCTGCGAGTTACGCCTCAATGTATCTCTATTTTCACACCGCCTCGCCCAGGTACTCGAGGAGTCTTCTCTGGTGGACGATGACACGGGCATTATCCCGCATCGGCAGCGAGAACTGCGCGAGAAGTCGAAAGAGAAGAATCCATCGGTCAGCCACAAACAGCGCGTCGGCGAGGAATTTATCGGCACGCTGACGACGCACTTCGACAAGCACGTCCTCACCGAGGACTGGCTGACGTGGCTGGACTCCGTGCAACTCGTGACGCTATCGCAGGCGGCTGATCGAGCCGTGCGCTGGTGCTCTACAGTTACGACCTATATCTCACCGATTCATAGGCATGTGCCGTTCGGCCGCTGCTGCGGGCAGCTCCGATGGGTCGTTTCCGATGTCGTTAATTAGCATGACTCAAAAGTTCTCGATAGTTTGGGTTTATATGGTGATACATATCACATGCTTGAAATATTCATGTTTTTTTCCTGCGAGACGGCTTATGCTCATACGGCACATATATATAACAACTATATATATATATATATATATATATAAACTGTGACATACCACTTCGTATGTACAGGGAACTGTTCAACACCGCCTTTTTGTCCTGCTGGCTCGAGCTAAACAAGGATCAACGCCAGCGCGTCGTCAACGCTCTCCAGGAGGTCCTGACCATCCAGGACGTGCCCGAGGTCACCCACGCGATTCTCAACCTGAACGAGTTCATCGAACACTACGAAACACTGCTCAGCGATCTGAACCTGCTGGCCAGGAAGGCGTTCGAGACGCGCGCGTACGCCAAGGCGCTCCGCTACCGTGAGCAGCAATTCCAGAAGGGCAAGGCCAGCGAGCCCGAGGTTCTGGAGTCGCTTATCATGATCAACAACAAACTACAGCAGCCGGAGGGCGCAGCGGGTGTGCTGGAATACGCTAAGAAGCTCCAGGGCCAGTTAGGCGTTCGTGGGGGATGGTACGAGAAACTACACGACTGGAACGCCGCTCTGGAAGCCTATCGGACAGCGAGGTACGTCTAAAATAAGATTTACACACGCACAGACAGACCTACTCAAACAAACACGCACACGCAGACAGATATTTTCAAACGAAGACACACACACACACAGACGCACACACAGTGCGATTGAAATAACGGGTCTTCCACACAGAGCAGTACACAGTCGCCGTATGGGCTACCCCCGGCAGCCAGTTGGGCTGGAAAAATATTATAAATAATAAAATATGATAAAAGTAATGAAATGGCGGTCACTCTCTTGATGAACCGTACCACACGCAGTTCCACCGCGCGAGTATCAGACGCCGACATCTTTTTTCCCGCCGCACGCACTTTGGTGAACGTCTTAACCAGGATGAACTTTCTTTGACTGTTCCTTTACCGCTTTCCGTCGTTCTTAGGGAGAATGATCCCGAGGATCCGGAGCCGGTGCTAGGCCAAATGCGCTGTCTCGAGGTTCTGGCTGAATGGAAACAGTTACATCAGCTTGCCAGCGAAGAATGGGAGAAGTCATCCGTCGAGACGCAGGCCAGGATGGCGCGGATGGCTTCGGCCGCCGCGTGGGGCTTGCAGAATTGGGACGACATGCGCAAGTACTCGAGTGCACTGCCCAAGACGTCGCTCGATTTCGCCTTCCACCAGGCTGTGCTGGCGGTGCACGATGAGAACTACACGGAGGCGTGCAACAACATCGACAAGGCCCGCGACCTGCTGGAGACCGACCTCACGGCACTGTGGAAGGAGAGCTATCCCCGGGCCTATCCAGCGATGGTGCAGGTGCAGATGCTCGCTGAGTTGGAGGAGGCGGTGCATTTCCAGGTCATCGGCGAACTTCGAGATCATATCAAACAGAAATGGTGAGTGGGTGTTGTAATGGGTGGAGAGCGACGAGGGGGCACTGGGTGCATCGCGGGCTAGCCGAGGGTAGGAATATATGATACCGGAAAAGTGTTCGGTGTAATAGAGGGCGCTAGTTGAAATAACTTTACTCGTTTATTAAGAAGACAAAGGAAACATTTTAGAATAAATGAGTGCAATGAATGGGCAAAAGGGGAACGGTCCAAGTGACTAAATGCATAGATTCCATTTGACTGGCATAGGTTGATCAGGGTTGGCCTTGACTGAAGAAATGGCTCTGTCAGACTAGACAATAGACGATGGCTGACCTAGCTACCGCAATTCAAAACTAATACACAAGAATGCATCGATAATAACCCTTGACAAGCGCAAGTAACAAACCACCTAATAGTGAAAATAATGCGGGCAAAACATTGCAAGCCAAACGCCTCGATGAAACGTTACTTACTAAAAATTAACGTACGTTCATATGATCTTGTCAAAATTATTTTCAATTAATTTCTAATCATCGCCAATTGACGTTGCCCGTATTAGAAAGCCTTGTCATACTGAACAATGTTACCGCTCCAACTGGACTTCCACCCACAGACAGACACACAGATAACATAATCGGCGAGGTGAAACTCATCCATGGGCGATCTGTTTTTGGACGCGTCTTGAATAGGTGGAACCGTCTTCAGGGCTGCCAGGCGTCTGTTGAGGACTGGCAACGGATTCTACAGGTGCATAGCTTGGCGGCGAGTCCATGCGACGACCAGCAGACTTGGCTGAAGTTTGCATCGCTTTGCAGGGGCGCCGGACGCCTTCGGCAGTCACGTCGAGTGCTGACGACACTTCTGGGCACAAACGACCCCACCCCGCAGGTGCTGCTGGCCTGCGCGAGTTCCAAACCCGAAGTGTCCTTTGCGTTCATGAAGCACATGTGGACCGAGGCGCGGCTAGCGAAGGACTCGGAGCGAAAGAAAGCCGTCCTTAATCTGCTACACAAGTTCGTAGGACTTGGGAATCAGCTATTGAGTAGCATTCTATGTAGTTAATTGTCATTGGTCTTCATTGCAAGTACACCGTGAAACATCGTTTATGGTCGCTTTGACCGGAGAGTGAATGCGACAGTTACGCATGTAGTAGATTACGAGAATTGTTAAATGTGATATTTCCACAGGTCTATTTAAACTCACTGGAAGAATACTTTTAAATAGTTATTTTAGAAGCCGCTGAGAGTTTCCCAAAAGCTTCATGGCTCCTGTGAAATTGCAAATCTCACGTCATATCCGTCACGCTTCAGATTCTCCCACGACGAGCTAACGAAGATCGTCACCGAGAACGAAGCCGGCGCTTCGCCCAACCAGAAGAGCGACTGCCAAAAGCTGTTGTCCAAGTGCTATCTGAAATGCGGTCGCTGGAAGGAGGAACTCGAGGGCGTCAACGAGGCTTCCTTGCGCGACATTCTCTATTATTTGACGCTGGCGAAAAAGCACAATTCTTCATGGCATAAAGCGTGGCACGCTTACGCGTACATCAACTTCGAGGCGATACTACTCCACCAGCGGAATCAGAGTCGTGACGCTGAGGCGTCGGGCTTTCACATGTCCGACCCCGATCGAGGGATGACGCTTCAGCTCATACGTGACTACGCCGTGCCGGCGGTTCAAGGTCGGTTTGCCGGAAGCGCTCGGCTTGACTTAGTTCTCATTGAGTGATTTACCAGACCTGACACTCCCATGGTGAGGTTGTTAACGGATATTGTCTAAACCCTTGATCATCTGTGTGGACAATGAATTTTATGGTGGGATTCACTAACGAGGTGTAGACGTGAAGCGTCTGTTTTTAAATAGGATTGTGCGGTCTTCCGCTCTGCATTCTGTGTATTGGTAACTCTTGATAACATGAACAGCACTGCGGCTTCAAGTAGTGGCGGGTGTTTCGAATGACAGTAATGGTAATCACAATAAAAACGAGTTCGCATAGAAAAGCATAATTATCG
>MNPL01028278.1:8325-18433 GCA_002081605.1 Tropilaelaps mercedesae
TGCGCGCTTCGGTTCACGGAGGCATCTGCACATGGACGACAGGGTCCCAAGAGCAAGATGGCCCTATTTTCCCTCTATTAGCTCTGAACGGCTGTGCAGTCATGCGGCGTGTACCTGTTAAACTCACATAGTCCTTCAACCAACATCGGGCTCTGGCTAGCCTTTTATCAATTTTCTCTCAGAATAGATCTCTTAGGAGAGAGCTTATTAGGGTACCTTCTCAGTTGACTCCACCAATCTGTTCTAACGTAGGCCGACCATTATTATTCTTCTTGGCGCAAGTAAATGTTGCGGGTTGTCGCACACACGCGCATGCAATTAACGCCGGAAACACACGGGCTTAACATATGTAGGCTGGCTAATTAATGAGAAAAAAACTTTTAATATTGCTGCAACGAACGTTAACGGCTGAAACATCTTGCTGAGATACGATTCTAATAGGCCGCGAGTAAGTCGTTGGCGAACGGGCATGAAGCTACAAAGCAACAACAATGCAGCTCTAAGAGGGAACAAGTGCACCTTTATTAAAATCCTTCCAGGTGTTTAAAATTTTGCCATTCAGTCAATACCTTGTTTGTGTACAATGATGGCACGAGAACAGTATTGTCCAACGACCACTCACCAAAAAAAAAAAAATATATATATATATGCATCAATTTGTATGGCACTTACGTCACTTGACTAAAGAGCTTTCGGGGTCATTGATAATAATATAACAGTGCCAAAAGTATATTAGTAATTCATCGCATGATCGATATGCTGTCACGTGCGCACTATGCTACGCAAGGTGTAACTTTTATGGGTATTCGCAACTGAACTTTTCTATATAGCTAACTATTACCCGGAGCGGATTCCGATAAGAATCCTACCAATAAATAATGAAATTTCATTAAAAAGGGTATTCATTTATCCGGAATTTCATTATGAAGGAATTATAAATCGCGGTAGCTTTTTGCAAATTTCTTTAGCAACTCGGCCCACATAAGAACTCGAGTTAGGGAAAAGGCAAGTGTGACGAGCCTATAACTCATGGCGTATGATAACAATTCATAATCAAGGGGAATATAAGCGCTCAACGGGCTAATGAAAAGATCGTGTAAGCAAGCAGAGAAGTCCATTAAATAAAAGACACTAGATGCAAGATAGTTGCCGGTTGTTTCAATGGACGAAAGTAAGCGGCTTCATCTTGAAGGCAGTAATCAAGGAAGGCAGACCGAACAAAGTAAAAACAAAAACAACCTGAAGTAAAATCCGTGTCTTCATTACAACTGTTGCTTTAGGACTTAAAATAGACCTTAAGTTTTTTTACTTTTAAGATGATGGCTAAATAATCCTTTACTTTGCTTACGCGCATTATCGTGACACCTCTGGTATTGAGGTGTCGTGACTTCCAATCATTCACTCATTACATGGAACCGCTGAAATAATATATGTAAAAACAGTGTAATCCATAAATTGTAAACACAATGCCACATGAATATTTGGCCTTCTGGGTTGTTATTTAACTGGATTTTACCGTATGAATTAATTACTTTTAGCAAAATCTTTCTGGACAAATGTTCTTGTGGAGTTGACAGTTGAGAGGGTACCGACTAAAGGATAGCGCAACTGGCAAAGCAATTTAGATTGATTTTACATATATCGTTCGCTTGGTGTTGCGCGACCAGTTGAGCATAGATGGGTTCGAATAAAAGTCGTAATGCCGAGATTGTCCATTTAAGATGTGCGCTGTTCTCTCCCCCAGTAGACAGATTTATACAGCTTGGATTCAGAATAGTATTGACTATAGGTAAAAGAGAGCAATCTTCGATAGAGTTCAAGTGATGCTCATATCAACATGCAAGAAGACACCGAAATTTGTAGAAATATATAGAAGTACACATTTTTACATAGCCGAGTGCACAGCTCGCCTGTCGAATTTCGTATACAAAACAAGATTGAACTTCCTTTTCGCACTTCAGGCCACAAAAGCTTAACAGATTATCGCGTTTTGCTCGCTTCTTCTGTTTTTAGTTTTATTGCGGAAAAATACGCGTCGAATAATGGAGCTCATGTCACGCTAGTGCGTTCACCTATTTGCCTACGTTATTATAATCACTTCCGTTATAGTTTTTTAAACGGTCGACTCTATGTATTACTGCGCGACTCTAGTAACTTAGCTTAATTGGCTAATTTTATTTCATTAACAATCACTTTACTTCTTCGAATAATTGCATCGCTCCGAAACAGTTCGCTTTCAGTTGTTCTGCAAAAAGCGGTTTTCTTGTTTTCCAAACATATCAATGATTTTTATGGAAGGATGACACATTTTCTAGCATTAAATATCTTTTACATTGTGCTTTATCAAGGGCTGATGTCAGTTGCTTCTCTTAAGCAATAGTACTGACCGTGTGGTGTAAGTACGATTTTAGAATCACAATTTGAACGGCCAAATGGAGTACCATAAATAAAAACTGCAGGCTATCTGCATTTGTTTATTTTATCATGCACATAGTTCATTAGCAATGAGGCACGCAGGCAGAATATACGGATGGTGCCAACGGTTACGTTTTTAGAATGTATTTTTAGTTCGCTCGAGTTTGAATTGAGTATTTCGAACGTTAGCCAAATTTATGGCACAACGATGATATACCTATATGGCAGTCCGACCTGTCTGGTAAACCTTTTTATTATTAGCTTAATAATCTGGTACAGCTTCGAGGGTCCACAGACCTCAGGCAGGCTGTAATCGTACACCATATAGCTCTTTTTCCAGAAGAGGGGTTTATGATGCTGTTTTCACGTGATAATGCCCATTTGGCGTTCTTGCTGTTCATTCTGGTTGTTATTGTCGATGCTCTTGTCGTAATCAGTAACTGTGTGCACGTTGAAAAATGTCTGCGTTAGCAATTAATGCTTACGCCAAACGGTGTTGGTTAGCAGTCACGAATACGCAATGGATGCCTTCTAGCAGGGTGTCTCCCACTGAGCATTTTGTCAGCATTTTTCCGCAGGCCGCTCTGTTCTCGACAGCTATCTACATACATTTGGGTATCACTGCTTCTATCTAGCCGGAACTGGCTTAACAGTTTGCGGCGGAAACGTCTTTCCGGACCAGAGTTCTTATTAGGCACCCTCGCTCATCGTCTTTTGTGTTACTGTCACCACACACACCTGCTTGGTCGTATTGCGGCACGTAACAGCGCCTTTGCGAGCTGATGACATATGAGAGACTGCCGCCGGTGGCTCTGGTAAGTTTCGCTTACAAATACGGAATTAACGCAAACGCAATAGCAGTGCAGGGGCGCAACAGATCTTTTTTTTTTGGGCAGCCAATGGTCAGGCAGTGGAAAAACGGATGTGGCGTGTATTAGCGCTCGTTTTGTACGGATGCCATCCGTTGGTACGGGTGCCATCCTACCTCACTACTTAGTCAGCCCCAGTCAAAACTTACGCATGCGTTGATGTTGAAGACGTGCGCTTCTCCCGATACGATCTTACCTTATATGCGTCACCCCGTAATGATATCATGAAGCACGGGGTCAGCAGCAGTCGCTGCTTTCGGGATGATTTCCTCTACAATTTCCTGTAGCTCTGCCTCTCGCCGCACACAGGCATAACGAAGATTGTCGAATCGCGAGCAAGCAAATTTTCGACCGCTGAGTGGAATAGCAAAAGCAACCCATTTTACCACGTCAGATGTTGAGTATACGTGAACGTGTAGTGGTGTTGACTGCGAAGACTTAACTTGTAATTTTTGCACTGCTTTGTCATCTTGTCTGAATAAAATGCGCCTTGGTGAATCTCGTAGTGGATACGACGGCATTATCGAATGCTAATGAGAATACGCGGCATAATTCGTGCAAAGATCGCATCATAGTCGTCACTTTAGCGTAATTCCACTCGTGATTTTCGCGTTTATTTTGCCTATCTATTCGCCTTCTGTACAGTTAAAGGTGAGTTCGGCTGGCGGCGTTCGTTTGAACTGCACCGGTGCGCAGCATAGGGCAATCCGCTTGGATTGTCTAGTGCTAAATCCCGACGTGCACAATCGGTCCTGTTGTACCTGTTGAACGTAAGATTATATATATATATATATATATATATATATATAGTGCGCATAGATGTATAAGCAATTACCGATGTTCCGCTGTGTTCAAATGTATGGGTTATTGTTTGAGGATAGTTGTGTAGCGCAACAGTCAACATAAACGGAGTTCCTTCTTTTATCTATCAAGCGCGCATCTTTAACTGATGCTGGCCCGCAGGACGAGCTGTTCTCAAATATATATATATATATATATAACTTCATCATAATCAATAGGTGGACTCGACGCACAATCATAGACTGTAGCAAAAGTCAAACAAAGCGTTCACCAGTATATACTACGTTTTTCAACTGCCAACTCTCGTATTCTGTAGTTCTCTATCCCGTACGAGCTCTTCAAGGGTATCACAGGCTTCGGGCACGTTGCTCGCACTTTCTCATTAGTCTAGACACATTTTAGTGTTGTTCGGATGAATCGAGCCACTCCCACGACATAGTGAACGGAAGCTACTGAGTATGCACAGCGTAGACATAACTTAGGCAGACACTCCTCTTCGTATTTGCATAGACGTGCGAGATGTCACATATGTTAGATGGTGGTAGCAGCAATTTTGAGGTACCCCACGCCCGCACTACCAAAACCGCCTTAGCAGACGTCGTGATCCTGAACAGCTCCTGTCCTAAACCAACCGAAACAAGCTTGTTATTCCGCTTACGTCGCTAAGCACAGTTCAAGTTCGGCTCACTTTGGAGCATGAAATAATTTGCGGCGCACCACAATGAGCGCACTTTATGAGTTAGTTTTTTCTGAAAGGGATAATCTGCAGTTAACTCGTAACTATCAACTCCGGCGTGGGCATTTTGTCACAGAAGCAAGTCGCTTCTACATAAAATGGTTCTTAAATCAATCATCTAAATCGTTGATCGTCATCCCCAATCAGAAAGAGCAAATATAAATAACTAAAGCGAGTCGAATAAAAAATTGTGACGATGCTTTGACCGTTCGTAACGCTTTACGTTAAACGGTGAAACTTTTTTGTCGCGCATATGTTAATAATAATTGACCTGCTTGTTTTATTGCTTCTAATATTATGATGTGAATAAAACTTACTATTATTATTAATATTATTCATAGTATCATTTTATATTTTGCCGAGGTATACATCTAACATTTTTCTTAACATATTTTCATCTCTGTAATTTTATTGTACGTGTAGCGCGATTAAATAGTAGCTACGCGCTCAGCTACTAAATAGTCACTTGTAATTAATTCTATTTGCATATTGGTCATAGTCGGCCTATGAAAACCATCTCCACAGTGGCCATCGCAGTTTTATGTCAGTTTACTGCATTCTTTTACTATTCGACTCGTATTTCTTGATGCTGCTGCTTTTGCTGCTGTTGACCCGTGGGGCAATTTCCGTACGCTGAGCAACGTAGAAAAATTCTGAATTTGTACGAGGAAAATTGAATCGAACAATTCACTGATGCGCTCTCCCTAATCGAGATCTGATCGCGATGGCAACGAGGCCTAGGTAGCCATCGCATTACTTAATGATTTTCTGAATAGAAGAAGACCTTGCACGCTCGTCTACACATTCTTTTTTTTGAAGACAAACCGGCAGTACGACGCTTCAAACGAGTGCTTGAAAAGTGTGATACCTTCAGAATAGCACAGCAAATCGTATAGAGCGGCCGCGCGTGAAAGGTCGTTAGATTTTGCGGGCTCGAGGTGCTGGCGGAAAGATCAAAACAGCAAAATGTACCAACAGGATATCTAATATTGAGCAGACGAATTTAAACTCATTTCAATATTTGTAGAGCAACAGGAAGTTGAGAAAAAAGATCGTCGAGAAGACGCATCCATACTAAAATGCTCCATGTCTCGATTTGTAAGAACCCATAGTACAAATGAAAATGCTCATTTGATGATGATTTGCTCGCCACTTGTTGTTATGGAAAAGTTGTAGTTCGCATAAAACGACTTCATAGCTCCTTTCGCTCGTGTTCCTCGTGCGATGAAATCCTCGTTGGACTAATATCGTGGTGCCTTTTCAGAGAACATTTTTCATAATCTTTATTAATCCACTTAACGCTAATCCTAGAATATACACTCCGATCTTAGGGGGAACCTTTGGTGGCTTTTTTCATGACAAGACGAAGCTATAGCCTTAATGACTGTCAACAAACTGCGGACTGACAGTTTTGCCTATATTACGTTTTCCTGTTGTAGATTCTAGATAGCGATATGTTGCTCTAATAACGATGTGGACGACGACAGCAGGTCCTAATTGGAAACGTGTGCATCTTTGCCTTTGCCGCTTTTCTATGATATTTTTCGATATCGTTATTCTAATAGATAGCGCAGGCTGTCCTGACTACGCATTCATAATAACTAACCCGCCAACGAAACAGATTGAGGTATCGTTTTTCGACGTTTCCTAATTCTTCCTCACCTTCTTTTCGTTTTCAATATGACTGAATTAAGAGACGAAATTACGCTTGCCGATCTTTTTTCATTTGTCTATAACATTGATTATGATGCTAGTTATTTTTGCAATCGTCTTCATCATTTCTCATCATTAACGATGACGAGTCACATGATTTATACAATGGCACCGCGGTTATTGAAATACGTAGGCTGTATTCATTACGTTTGCTAGAACGCGTTCATCACCTCTTTAGCTTCATTCACTAATTATCCATTCGACCGTCACAATCGTTTTGTTGATTTGAGCCTTCGTTGGCCACGGCCTATAATGTAAGTCAAGGGACCCAATTAACAGTCAACAACGGTAATAATAGTCAGAATAAACTGAAGTAGCTGCAATGAGGTTGACTACCTCACTTTTATATTGACATTTGCACGCAGATTATAAAGAAGACACCTGTAACCTAACAGAGGCATCTACACGAAGCAGACCCGTTTCCTAGGCTTGGCGCATTTGCACACGTCTTGCACAGGCTCGATTTTCGCCGTTGCATATTTATATTTGATGGGATCCACTTTACGAAGCAACGGGAAAACAATACCGTCATGTTGATTGATGGTTAGCCCTAAAAAAGTTTTTTAGACCTGTCGTTCCACTATGTGCTTTTATGGGTGCAAGTATTTACCTATTACCTTAAAGAAGAAAAGTCTACAGAAAAAACACACGTATTTAAGTAACATTAATTCTGTCTTTTTGTCGTTTCAGGTAAATATTTCTAAATTGACAAATTGCTTGCAAATCACCTGGTGTCGCATAGCTTAGTGGAACATTTGCACTCCGAAACAGTAAGCCAGAGTGAACAACAAGTATGTAAATAACCGTCAGGGAGCTTGTATGTCGATTATTTTGTTTGTTACTGTTTCTTTATTTTCCTTTGGCGATTCTCTAATTGAAGCCCTCTTCCCTTGAGTGAGACTTCAAATTGAGGTTAATCATGGCACAAAGTGCTATCCACCGTAACAGGGCAATAACTTAGAGGATCCTTGACTCCCAGTATCAACCTCTAGAAG
This sequence comes from Tropilaelaps mercedesae, assembly GCA_002081605.1. Lineage (NCBI taxonomy): Eukaryota > Metazoa > Arthropoda > Arachnida > Mesostigmata > Laelapidae > Tropilaelaps > Tropilaelaps mercedesae. Next base: position 15,855 of record MNPL01028278.1, read on the forward strand.
GCGTAATGTCTTAGATCATTCATAATCAATTGTCAAATGGAATGTATACACTTGCACGAGTCTCTTCCTCACTGATACTAAGGTTGGCTAAACAGTAACGATTGATCTACATGAAGCTCTTTACAGTTCCGGTACCCAAATTCCCGCTATCCTGTCTCCAATCAAAGGCAGGGCGCAATTCGGTGGTACTAATAACAGCAATAATAATAATCATGAGCAAATTACACAACTACGTTATGGCCGAGAGGGTGGCATGGCTGCCGTGTTTTCTCGTTCTGTCAGATGATTCCGTTTGGCTCTCCGTCTATTCGTTTTGCCAGCTTTTCCGTTCCTCTACGCCTTTTTACGCATGTTTCTGTCTACAGAAGGGAGAAGAAACGACGACGATGCCGACGTCTGTAGCACGGAGAGGTGGCTGTCGTTGCAGCTTACTACTGGCGGGTCTTTCTTCGGTCCAAAACGCGGTTCGCTTTCAGATTGATATTGCAGTAGGTCGTTACCCGTCAGTCGTTTCCTGGGGGCCCCGTCGACGTTACGTATAAGTGTTACAGAGTAGCAGCAGCAGCAGCAACAGAAACATTAGTGGCAGAAAATGCTACCAAGGTACCGGGGCAACGACGAGCTCGTCGGGGTGACTTTATCCGATGCTGTTTCGTAGCCGACAGGCACGCGAGGCATAAATTGACTTACTCCGAACCTTTGCGTCTGTAGGAAATTGCGAAACGACCGGACAAGGTGGGTTGGATCATTTTCCTTCCTACCCTCCACTTGTTTAGCGGAGAATCCCACAATTTACGGCATTAATTTCTTCTCGTCAGTCGTATATCCATCGTACGGAGTGATAATACTGAGCCTTATTCGTTCGGTATTTTGATACCTATCCGCTGAGTGATTGGTGTTATAAACGTGTTGCGGATGTAGATACAGATAAACGACCGCTTAGGTCAGGGTTATAGATCGTAGTACCCTCAAGTATGGTATAGCTCTGGGTGGCTTAAATGAGGCTTTATGAAAAGGCGTTGCTTATAAAGAGCAGCGCCACACAAGATTGGATCGAGAAATTACAGTAGCTACTCTAAGACGGTACGGAACATTAGTTATTACGAAGCCATAATGTGGAATACGGCAAAATTAAATACTGCCGAATAATGATGTACGGGTGTATATCAATATGTTGGAAACATCGGTGCCCCCTTAGAGTGGGATTCTAATTCACCTTTCAAAGCAAATAAAATAAAGCAGCAAAAAGAGAAGCACGATTAATCTTACTAATCTTTTAAATTCAACTATATAACTCTCATGAAATTTTTGTAGCAAATACTAATAATGCTTTCAGCTCGACCTCTACGTGTAGATATGAGTCTTCCATTACGTTGGAATCCACCGCCCAATTGTCCTTAAGTTATAATTTAGTGCCACGAAGAGCGTTGATCCCGCGCCCGAGGTTGGGGAAAATGTTTCAGTTGCCGCTAGAACGGAGAGTTCGTATTTTTATCAATCACTTCGTTGAGCACTCGGAGATGAACATCCACTTGTGGTTTTCTTGGGAATAACATTCACGGCGGGGTCTACGTTGCCGGACCCTGGACGTAACACCACGCGAATTTTCCTTCGCTCGTCGTTGTCTGGTTATCCTCTCTGCACTATCCCAACAAAAAAGACAAATTCATACTCATACCCAACTCCAGAGCAGCAGAGATGGGTTAGTACCCCAAGCGAAGCCGTAGTAGGAACGTAGCAAGGGCTAGAGTGTTAGAGGGAGGAAGCTGCGAAGTGTAGCCACAGCGATAGTCTCTCTCAGTTTCACAGCGGCCCCGCTCATGAGATTGAGTCCGATCACTCACCATACAGTACCTACACACATACGGGCGCGCACACACACACACACACAACTCGACATTGATATCTGGAAGGACCACGGGCAGTGTATAGACACGCCGGCAGACCCGATTATGCCAGCGCGTCTCCTTGGGCTCCATCTTCGGTGGGCTGGCTTTCGTCCCTATCTTCACCTGGTGTGGTCACGATAGATCTTGTTTAGAACCAAACAAGCCACCCCGACAAGCCGGTGGATGCCGCAGATGATCGTCTAGGTAATCCCGTAGGTAATCCCGTTAGCGGGCGAAGTTGTGTACAACACATGATAATAGCAAAGCAGATGCAGACGCAAAGGAAACGCATCGCCGCAATGTTCAGCTCATGCGGATGTTGACGCCGGGCGGTAGTCGATAGCCATCGTGGTCGAGTGTCATCGGTAATAACAGCGATAATAACAACAAAGACAACGACCATGACAACGACATCTGTCGTGCGACATCAGCAATAACATCAATGACATCAACTACAAAAACAATAATAACAGGATTATCTTCGTCCGTTCCATTGGTACGGGGATACGATCAACGTCACTGACCTTACCTTATTTCTGCTGCTGCTGTTTATCAGAATCATGCTGATCCCCCTATTGCGAATTTTATTGTTTGTTGTTGGCAATATTGTCATTGGTTGCTTTTTCTGTCGCTGATGTCGATTTGGTTATTATGATTAGGTAATCTCCTGTTATTTTGCACAGTTTGGGC
>MNPL01028282.1:7464-20290 GCA_002081605.1 Tropilaelaps mercedesae
AACTCATTCGATTCGGTTTGTTGACGTTATTCGTCGAATGATCATTGCAATTATTTGTCAAGCAGAAGGATAGGCGCACGTAGAACGTAGAAAAGCGACCAGGCCGTGCGCTGCAGTGCGGCTGTCATCGTTGCGGTGCGCGAGACAATGCTCAAATGGTGTTTCTGCTGCAGGCCTACGGCAAACCTCGCGAAGTTACGTTCAGACAGGTTTACCACTCGTATTTATATCACTGCATGTATGTGTATGTGTATATATAGTGGAATTGCGGTAAACTGGATTTGAGCTGGTGCTAATGAAAGAATTATCTGCTTCGTGTCTAGTTAGAAGGCAGGTTTCCGACGCGAAGATTGCCGGCGGCCGCGACGAAAGCTCCATTGTACGTGTACGTCGCCGTGAACCAGTAGAGAATGGTCAGCTGGTGGGGAAGTTTCTTCTTTTGTCTATATCCGATGCTGTTGCGAAGCGTCGACGCGTGATGTTTATTCACATGATTTATTCATCTTTCGATTCATTTCTGCTGTTCGGGTCGCGGCGGCGGCTGCTTCGTCTTTTCCAAGTGCTCCTTGGGTACCATGCGTACGCGCGTCACTATGATAGCGTCTGAACGTCGCTTGACTAACCAGTCCTATATGGTATTGTTAATTTTTGACTTTGAAGCCATATCAGCCGCTTTTGTGGCGTTTCACGAGTGAACCCTATTCTGATAGCTGTTATTCGACTTCTCTAGTTTTCTACGGGGTCGTATCTTATATCGAACAAACTGTATGAAAGAACGGCCTCGTATGCGATGATTCACAGAGCATCGGAGTGACTAGAAATACACCCTCTGCCCATACTCAGGTCATACTCGAATCTATACTTGTAAATACAGGCGTGTTGATCATCTTCAGTGCTACTAATTTGTGAATATATCGGCTTTGTAGCTCTCTGATCGTTTCTATGGCCCGTCGATGCATTATTGTCGCCGCATCCAGGACTTGATTCTGCGTATTACTACGGTCTACCTGATACTAAAATTGCGCTACAGCGCCCGAAGTCACGCGGAAAGGTGGTGTCAAGATATCTGAAGATGAAGAAGCGATGAACGCCAGCTGAAAACGTCCGTTTAATCGACGTACTACGAATATCTAGCACTTGGTGAAGGCTTTATGCCAACATGCGACGAGTTCCCTTAAGACTTGAAGCCGCTTTGCATTGAGTTCGCATACACTTAGATTCTGAATGTCGTTATGTAGTTGTTTCCACAAAATAAACACGAGAAATCAGACGCAACACCATCGAAAATGCTGTTCCTCCATGGGCTTACAGATTTCTTTAGCAATTCAGGCGAACCTTTCGAAATCTATTCCAAGGCATGGCTTTCGGAGCGGTCCGGCCTTGTGGAACGTACGTCGTGGAAATCCGAACCAAGTTCTGAGACATGCGTGCACCGAATATATATATTAATATATATATATATATATATATATACAATTGCGTGTATATAGTCCTATAATGTAGAACATCGGTGCGTTTGTGGTTTCTGCGTATTTACCACTTCGGCTTTCTTTTGCTCTGCTCGACTTGATTGTTTCTTCTCACTTGCCGAACAAGGAAAAATCCATTCGACATCCAAATGACGGAGCCGGTGAGCCGCTTAATTTTCAAAAGCTGCCGCCTCCTTTCCTTCTGTACGTGAGTGAATATTTACGATGACCGATCTATTCAACCGTCCAATATTTTTGGCTTTCGCCTGCTGTAGCTTCTAACTCGCAACACTCGAGATCAACAGGCGCTTTTTCGGTATCGGGTTTTTCTGCTGTCAGCCCGTCCTTTCAAAAATGGCGACTTCTATTGAAATTACATAAAAAAAAAAGAAACATATTGTTCTGTCGACCTTCGTTAAATAAAACGTTCAACATCCTAGATAGCCCGTCGTTGTACTGCACACGGAAAATATCTATCATTAGATGGGTGTTTATGTACAACAGCTAACAGATAGACGTCCGACGCGTCTCGATCGAAATTCTTCAACCAATCCGTTATACGAAATTCATAAAAATGAGCGCAGCAGAAATACACAAAAATATATATCATTACCACCTAAAAGACAGCTGAGGACACTGTAACTGGCTGACCAAAACATGTCGACAGGTTCACTATTATAGATTCTGCTGACCATTCGGTCCTTGATGGCCGTTGGGCAACACGAGTAGGAAACGTTTCACATGAAATTCCAGCAAAATCCATAGAAATCCATGTGAGTTCAAAACATTCACGATTTCACGGACTCGACGAGCAACGTAGCCTGTCTACGAAGAAATACGCACAAGTAGAAGATTTTCTACTTGTGCGTGTCCCGCGCACGCACACACGCGGAGTTTAGCCCTTCGGCGTTCGATAGAAAGCAAAATCTCCGTTGGACGTTATCTTTCCCCAAAATCGTCGCTAAAGTCAACTGTACTTTATTGGGTTGATTAATGTAAAGCAAGCGACGACGAGGGTGTACGATTCATGCATGATCAGCCATGTTTCTCTTTCGCGCCCTCTAACCGCTTTCGCACGACAAACCGTTTCGTTTTTCTCTCTTTTTCTTGCTTTTCCTTGGTCCGCTATCTCCTTTTAGTTTTCGGCGGACGGATGTCGCCGCGCGAAGGTGGCTCAACCAAGACGAGTCGGTCAGCCGCTGAAGGAAGTTTATTAACGAGATGCGCTACGATACAGCCGAAGACTGAGTAACGATATCGGCGCTGAATAACAATCGGGTCCGATTGCGTTTTATGGCCGTTGGTCCGGAACGATTTGCATAGGACGACAAAAACTAGCGTGAAAGGAGAGCCAAACAGAGGCGCGGTAAGAACGAAAAGCCGTGACTGCTTCTGAGTCAGGCTGAACACGGCCACTGAAGAAAATTCGCTTCGAGGAAGCAGAGTGGCACGTACCTAATAAACGAACCATATTTCGCTCCGGGGCCATTTGTGTTAGGAACGAAGTTTTCACATTTCATCGCTGAAGACTCGTTTGCTGTCTCTCTCTCTCTCTCTCTTTAAGTGAACGTCTACATAAATGTCGTCGAGCGCATCGTCATTTTGTTTACGCTCGACGCTGATTAGCTATTCCATCTAGTCAATTGTCTTCGATGTTTGTGTGTGTGTTTGCGCGGCGTGTTTGTATGAGTGTGTGTGTGTGTGTGTGTAGTGGACGTGATGCGTGCACAATTCTGATGGTGACGGCGATCATGTATTGTTTTTTTTTGGAAGTTCGTGTCCGCAACGCTGTTTGCATCTGTAAAACAATCGCGTAGGCGAATCACGTATTCGTCGAGAGCAGGCAAACTGAGGGGGTCCAAATTAATTATGTAGGTATCATTATTATAGCTGAGGGGTATGCAGGTTCTACGAACAATATAAATGACGACCGCGCAAGAAATGATAACATACACTACTACAAAACAGAACTGCAAATGGAATATTATAAAACAGAAGCTCTGGTTATCAGCCAGAAGCTTCATTATAAAAACATGGCTCCTTGTAGACTACTCGACAGAGTCTCCAGACTTTATTTGCAAATACGGATCAAACGTGTTTCTTTAATAACTTTGTTATTGTTTACTTTAGAACTGACCAAGTTTCAAAAACCGTTCGAGGGTTTCTTTCTTCTTCATCATCCATATACCCCTTGAAGCATAAAGATTTTTCCCAACTGTGAGCAGTTTGTCCTTTTTTTGAACGCGTAAACGCCTGGTCCCTCACCGAAACATTCTCTGGATGGAACGTTTTCTCGGATTCTTTGGCTTCATTCGCGAATGGTCCGTTTCTCCACAAACTCAAGTGTACGAGGAAGTATCTCAAGTGTCTCGTTTCGTGTTTTTTCAGTTCTGGTTTTTCTTTACCTGTCACTTCTCACACTAGCGGAGTCACTCCCGACTTCATCCAATAGCAGCGAGATTGCCTGATTATTGAGTAGTCTGTTCTTAAGCGACACAATCAGATTTGAGATAGATGACCACGTCGGAGGCACTTTGGCTGCCAGCTCAACGGGCCGCATTTAATAACTTGCGAAATTTCTACCGAGCGAATTTCAGGTTCCTACTACAAATAGTCATCGATGTAATAAATAAATAAAAAAAACTCAGGTAACTGTTGAGGTCGTTAAATGAATAGATTTGCCTTCTACGTCTACTCCACCGGTCATGCGACTCAAAAAATTCATGTCGCTCATATCTAACGACTCATATCGCTGAATGGATATGGCTGTAAATAGATAACGTATGAAGGACCGCCTCCTAATCTGAACTTCGGGCCATTTGAAGTTTTTCGGCTAGTGAAGTACAAAACGTAAACAAGAAGCGCCAATGTCGCCCGTCGAATGCTTTAGCTACCTGAATAAACGTAACAATATGTACACTTTTATTGGTCGTATTCCACATTTTGATGTCCTATCCCAGTTTGTCCCCCCCCCCAGCTTGCAGGTAGCCCCATGTAATATTGTTAGCGCCACAGGGTCGCTGTTATGACGCTCGTCTCCGAATAACTGAACAATGCTTTAGAAAAACGATAGCTAATATTTCTATTTTCATCTCGACCTTCGAAGCCAGCTCCGCTTTACGTCCTGCAGACCATGAAACTGTAATACATTAATCGACTTAAATTTTTTCACGGCGACAGGAACACTCCTCATTCGAAGCTGTGTCTATGATCGCTGCACCGCTGAACAGTTTACGAAGAGCGTTCCGTTAACGCTATTTTGACCCGACGAACAGTAAAAGCCAAACATGTGCAATACCTCAGAATATTAATATCTCCCTCGTCTTTCGTAACTATAATTAACCAGAATTCTCATCTAAACCTACACACACACACACACACACACATGCACGCACGTACACAACGCCAGATACGGAACCTCACTGTCTTCGCTGTCGTCGCTGCTACTTGTCAGCGTCGTCGGTGTTCTTGTCTTAACGTCCGATTAATCGGTTATCACCAATCGTCAGGGACAATGCGTTCGGCCACTAATTCGCATACCATGGAAATCGTCCACCTGCGACGTTGTCGCGCCGTATTTACGCATTAACCACACGTTCGGCGTTCCCCCGAGGGTCAGATGCACAGACGCCAGCCTTCTTGCCCCCGCCAGCCATTGTTCAGTCGTGGCAGCGTCCCACCGTCGGTGTCGTCTCCCGTTGGGGCTGCTGTCCAGTTGCTCCATGCGCCCCTGCCGCCGCCGCCGCCGCCGCCACCGCGGACATCAGCCGCAAGGGATGCTGAACATTATCCGTCTGGCGCCCACCGCCATACAATCGACAACGACTTGAGGAGCTGCGCCAGCCATAAAAGAAGTGGCGCGCGCCAGAAATCGTCAGAACAGTCGATTCTCGCAGTGAACCGGACAAAGCGAAACTCCCGTCCCTAACGACCGTCAGGATGTACTCGTTCGTGGCAGTTGTCGCACTTTTCGTAGCGTCGGCCGTCGGGCAGAAATTCGCTCAGCAGGAGGTGTACGGCCCACCTCAACCCTACCAATATGGCTACTCGACGCAGGACGTAGAAGGTCAGTGCTAGGTAGGCCGGATGGAGAGCGTCGTACGTGCGTTTTGTTTGGCGGCGTTTGCCGAACAGGAAGTCGATGATGATGTTGCCGGCCCGCCGCCGTGGCCGACGACGAAATAGTGACGAGTTTTTTTTTTGTCAACTGGAAGGATAAACGTGCAATATTTGTGAGGTTCTCCTTCATCGTTATCGGGGAGGTCTCGGACGACGTCTGGACGCGCGTCGAGTGTTGCTATTGGCGTCCGACGCGATCTCGTAGCTTTAGCTAATCGTGTTCGCTTGTGTGTGATCGTTACGGCCCAGCTTCGTCGGCGCGTTGGGAAATTCGTTTGTGCACGTTTTTTCATTGTCTCTATCTCATTAGTCTCTGAGGAATCGTTCGTTGATCGATGGCAACAGTCGAATGAGAGGTGAACGAGATTTAGTGAACGAGTACCGTTCTAAGGAAAAACTAACGAAAAATATCGATAGACACAGCGTAGCATTTCGAAATGCTGATTTTACTCGTTTTGCATACGTAGAGCTCGTTCCCTCGTTCGATCCTGCTTGCCCCTCGCCTTCTTCATTAATGAAAATCGATTTTTTGTTCGAGTTGAGCTGACAATATCGACGATTCAAATCCCTCTTCGAGGAATCCGCTAACATCTACTTCGATCGTTTACACTGTCCACCCCGTGATAGGTACGTCGTCTGCGGAGGAGAGCTCAGACGGATCAGGCCGGATCACAGGCAAGTACACCATTTCGTTGGCCGACGGTCGCCAGCGAACCGTTTCCTATTGGGCCGACGAGACCGGTTTCCACGCCGACGTCATCACAAACGAACTCGGCACTGAGTCGAAGAACCCGGCCGACGTCACCATCCAGTCTTCGGCACCTACCGGGCCTGAGGCCGCCCTTTCGTTCGAGTCGCAGCGGGTTAAGGCCCGCTCGTCGTACATTGCACCGACGTATTTACCTGCCCCTGCCGCCCAAGGCTTCGCCGCCCTTCGGCCGGTGCACGCTGGACTTTTCCGCAAACGTGCTTAAACAGCTCCGACGAACTTCGCACGCCATTTCAAGAAGGTGAGCGTCGATCCGCGGACTCTTCGTCGTCGACGACCCATCCACTTCGAAGAACGCGATCTTCGTCTCGCCGCCTTCCTGTTGTTGGTTTTGTAACCCGATTTTTCCCGCACTTTGTGTCCTGCCCATCTTCCGACGAGACAACTTCACATGGAATCCTGCGCACCTGTTGACGACTTCAAATTCATGTTCCCGTTCGAAAAGAACACGACCATCTCTCCCCGCGTTTACGCGTACCCCCTCCCGTCAATACGACGAGCCACATCTTTTTTGCTGCTTTCCTTCGAGGTGGGACATCACTTTTCTTTAATCGACTTTTTTTTGTCTGTGTCCACCGCACTCTCTTCTGTCATTACACAAAAAAAAGGAACAAAGTTTCTCCAGTTCTACCTCTCATCCGAGCCGACTTTGTTGATCGTTAGTCGACCGGACCTCACTCACCTCGCCATCGCCATTAGTTCATGCACTCATTCGTGCGGTGACGATTTCGCAATTTTTCCACTCTCCCCTTTCTCGACTGTTGCTGCTTTCGGAGCCGCCGTTTGGCCTGACCGCTTTCAGGCCACCGAAACATCGGCCTGCTGCGAGTGCGTAAGGCCCCCTCGGAACAGCTCCTACCTAGCGTCAAGCAAACGTGCCAAAGCCTTTCGGCGCTGAGTTCATCGCCGCCTACCAACGAACATCTGCCTAATTCACGTCATCTTCGAGCCGCTGTAACTTTGCCCCCCCCCCGTGGGCGTGTTCTGTAAATATAAAAACACTCTTTGTTTCCCTGCAACGATACAGGCATTTGTGTGTTTGTTGTGTTCACTTAGCGTCGACTTGTCAACCGCATAGGCATTTCGTCTTAGAACAAACGAGATTCGAACGTCGAAGACGCCAATGCGCGAACGCATTCGTCTGAGTAACTGCGAAGGCACCGCCTCTCACGAACGGAAATCGGTGGTTTTCCGAGTTGACGTTGGAAAACGCCGCGTTTTCGCCACACAACCGCCCACTGGGCTAACGTGCGACGCTCTTCCTTGAGGCAGCTCTCAGGCGTTTTGCGGTTGGACACGACGGACAAACGTTTCGCAGATTGCGAGTCGCTTGACGTCACGCGTGACGCATTTTGTCCGTCATTTTTTGGTGGGCAGTCGTTCCCACGATGATTTGGCCACAGGGGAACAGCCACATCTCGCAGTTTTTCCAGGAGAAACTAACCCGTTAGCTGTACATTTAGGCCTATACGTTTAGGTTCTCTGAGTGGCCTGCGTCTTAGCGTAGGCGATCAGACGCTCTGGATGATCTGACAAACAAACGGTTCATGGGACCGTCCTCGTTAATGACGGTTTTAGCTGTGGCGGTCTTCTGTAACCTGTCGCCGCATCTGTAGGTGCACTACTGCATCCTGGCGTTCGTGTTTGCTCCACCCCCGGCATCGTCCTTCACCCAGGAGCTCGTTTAGCAGGGAAAAAAAAATACAGGAAAAGAAATAAACGATACAACACACTTTTGAAAACAAAGTCCATCATCCGCGAAGACAAATAACGTTTCAACGCATCTCGCGCACCCCACGGCACTGTCCGATGACGAAGCAGTCATCGCAACGGTCGTGTTTCGTGAAGTTTTCGTCATACGACGAACTCGTCCGAATAAGTGAGCTTCACCCGCAGCCCAATAAAGTTGAATTCGTGTTCCGACCCGCTGCGAGCTTTGTGGAGCGTTCGCGGATCAAACAACATTTCGCTGTGTCACCGGCCTGTCCCATCTGGGCAGGGGCCGTCGCAGAGTTCCGCATTCAATTTTGTTTGCCCATTCGTCCACGGGTTCGAGCGCCCGCAGATGCTTCGCGCGCGCGCGCGCGTCCGCCGCGCACGTGCGTGCGTACGCCTGCTCCCGGTCTACTCCGCCAGTCGTTCACAGTTCCGTCTCTCTGTCGCCACGCACCCATCGGCCTCTTTCCGAGTGGGGGCGGCGGCGGCGGCGGCGGCGGCGGCGGCAAATATCACTGCTGTTTGTTTGCCCAGAAGGTTGCACGGCTGAACAACGCCGCCCCCCTCTAACGTACATCGAACGAGTCGACCGACGAGGTCGAACAGATAAACCGGCTTAATAATCGTATGTACGTTGAAAATAAACGAACAACAGCGACGCCGACGCAACATAGCGAGCCGAATAATAAACTGAAATCGCTCTCGAGGCGTATTCGACTATTAGGTAATGCGTTCAGACGCGACTATTCAGGGAATCGTCGGACACATTTGTCGGCCGACGACCAGTAGGTGACGGAGATATCGCTCAGAGAACAACATAGTTAGCGCGAGAGGAATCGTCTCGATGAGCAACGATATGGACAACTCATTATGGACAGCAGCAGCAGCAGCAGCAGAGCTTTACGGTGAATGATTGACCTTCAGACCGAAACACGTTTGCGCCTATTGTGGCCTTTTGTTACGTCCGTTTGAAACCGGCCGATAAAAGCCACGCCAGAAATGGACCAGTACGCCAGCCGCTTTCAGGGAGACTTAAAGGGGTTGCGTGAGTGTCCTTCGCACGTCTTGGGATGGAGGCCGGAGTAGGCGGAGGGGCCGGCGAATGCGAAGCTCGCTTCAAACAGATCCTTCCTTCCGTGCTTGTTTTGGACTCTTGTTCAAGTCCAAACATGTTTGCTTCGTTTTCCTAACCGGCCGGCCGCTCTTTTTATCTTTCTTTCGGTCGCATTTTTGCCTTTCCGTTTTCGTTCTTACTAGAGAAGAACGGGAAACTCTGCTACAGTCGGATGTATCGTCGTTTGCTCTTCCTTTCGCTCGCTCGCTCGCTCTCTCTCGCACTCTCTGGTTCCCTCTCCTTTTCCTTCGTCGTGTTTGAGGTAGTCGTCCTGGTTGTTCTCCTTAGCAACATCTTTTCTCATCCTTCCGTTCTTGAGGGGGCGAAGGGATAACATCGAGGAGGCTTCGTCCGGCTTCCCATCTTCACCTCGTCGCGTCTTAACCCCTTCCTCTGCCCCCTGTGGTGGAAGAAGGGGGGTCCTCGCGACGGTGGTGGTGGTGGTGGTGGTGGTGGCCTCAAGAAGGATGCAATTTGGTGCTGTTTTCCCATGAGAGGAACAGGCACCTCCTAGCGAGGTTCCCATGCTTGCCTACGGCAACGGCGCGGATGCGGCGCCGGGCGCCAGCTGAGGTATTCTCTCACCCTTCCTCCCTCCCTCCCTTCCTTCAGGAGCGTCGCTCCTGGGGCGGGGGGCGAGCACAGAAGGGGCAGACGCAGTCCGTCGGAGCTCCTCTCGGGAAGTGGCTGGCGCTCTTCCCAGCGATATTACGACGACGGCCCTACCCGTCCGCTACCACCTACTTTTCTCTGTCGGCGAACGCTGATGCTGGGACAGCCGTCGGCTGCGGTTCCAACTCCGGTTTTGCCGGCAGAGACGACCCACCTTCGTGTATGCCGTATCCGACATCTCCTTTTTCCCAAGAAAATACAGAAGGGGAGAGAGAGAGAGAGAGAGATGAGGCGAGAAGGAAAGGCCTGTCTTGCCATGTCTGCTGAATGGTGGTTCTGACCTACCCTGACAAGCACCACTGCTACGTCTCAGCCAGGCCAGCCCACTCAGCTGATGCCGTTCTCGGCGGCAGTACTCGTCCCGTATAGGGAAAAAGACTCCCCTACTTCTACCACCACCACCACGACCACGACTACTACACGGCCCGTCCAGAACGGGCAGGGAGTCTGGGGTGAGGGAATGGACAAAAGAAGTCCCTCCCCGCTGCCGCCTTGCCACAAGCAAGCGTCCCATTTTCCACCTAACCTCCTAATACACGTCGGCTGCAGATAGACGGCTACAGGGAGACGCAGGAACCGGCGCAGCTCCTAAAGCAGGACCGTAGAGTTTCTCTCTCTCTCTCGCTCTGCATGCTTATCTAAGTCGGCGTTGCGAACAAGGAGTGCGCCAGTTCCCAGCGGCCAGACGCTCCTGCGAGCGCGCGCGCGCGCGCGCGCGTTAAGTGAGGCTGGCGGAGTATGCCAAGCTCCTGGCGCACCGATTCCCCTCACACCCGAAGGCCTGCGCATCTGACCGTTTCAGGGAGCGGCGTGAACCTCGAGTTCGTTGTCGGCCGTCGTTCCGGCCTGTACGCGGCTGTCGGAGCGCCCCTGGGTTCGCGGCCATCTGTCCGCCGCCCGCCCGCCAGACCTCGGGCGGGCTGCACATTAGCACACATCGTAACCACCAGCCGAAGCACAGCCGAGCCCCGTCATGATGATGATGATGACGACGCTGTTGACTACTCGCACGATTCTTTTCCTGCTATATTTACCCACTGTCGGCCTAAAGCACACACACGTTCAGACCTCCCCCTCCTCCTCCTCCTCACAACTGCACCTAGGCTAGTCCACCTGCACACATCTCTGCGGTCTCTACCCACCGGACTCGCTCTCGTAGCGCGAACCAGTGACGCTTTACCTGTCACAGAGAGAAAGAGAGGAAAACACAGAGAAGTTAGAGCGAAAGGTTGTTCGAGCTGTCGCCGTCATCTCGCAGACATGAGCGTCACAGACATGAGCGTCACAGACATGAGCGTCACAGACAGACAGACAAGCGCATCACTAAACGAAAGCGTCAAACAGCGAACGCGCACTCCAACCGTTGGCACCTGGAAATGGATTTCGGCATCGTGGCGATCGGACGCGTTGTCCGTCCAGCAGCCCTCGATTGCGCCCAACCTCAGGGAATCGGTCGTCGATTCACACGACCTCACATCGCTGAGACTCTACGACGAGGTCGGATGCGTTCTCTTCCGTCATCGTTCCCTGAGTTCCGATCAAACGCCGAAGTGGCCGTTCACTTGATCTCAGTGATGCGGCGGGGAATGTTGTCAGTGTCCTTTTTCCCTTATCCAGGCCAGTTCACCGAACCTGGACGTCGCTGCTGCGGAGCGCCAACCTCGTCGCTCACGACGACGCGGCCAAGATGGAAGAGCGACAATGTTTTTCTTCGTTATTTTGGACGCGTGTTCTTCGTTAGAGCGCAGAAAGCGGCCGCCAACCCTTTGTCAATGTTTTCAGATCTCTTGAACAGGCCGATGGATGTCGGGCGCATGCGTTTCACTGCTCACTAAATGCCTCTGCTCGTCCGTCGCCATTGTTCCGGACCCATCCGAACGTCTCTCCAGATTCAGGCCGAGTCTTGGCTCGGACTCGTTGAGCGGCTGTGAGGGACGCCTGCCACAGACTGATGGGTCCTGAACGTCGCGTCACGCCATCTTCTAGGCTGGTAAAGTTCCATTGGCAAAAAGGGATGACATCGGTGAATGGCGGAGAAAACCGCCATGCTCTGATCACCGCAGGCCAAGGACGAGCGAGCAGGCCTGCGTGTCCTGCTTTAGAGAACGACATGGCGGATATTTATAGTCGGCTAGCGCACGACGACGACGATGTCATGTGGTGCCGTCTCCGGCGAGCCTACAGACGCCGTACGTTTGAGCGCAGCGCGTCGATAGGCGGCCGCGTGTCCTGTGGCGAGGAGGCCAAGCGGCCTGGAACAAGGCCTTGCGGAAGCCATTGGCGCCGTTCAGAGAAATGGCGTCTGCCGCTGGAGATGGCGCCACCTGCCGATTCTATTGGTCGTCATGTCTCTCTATCCTGAAGGTTCCTGACGAGCAGGTACTGGCGTCTTGGTTTGACTCATGATCGACGGCATTTCGTCTAGCCTTAGACAAGGGCGGGTCCTACTTTCGGCCGCAGGCTGAGTGCAGCGACGCATGGCCTGATCTATGTGGCCCCGAAATTGCTCTCTGATCGTAGTATCATCCTCAGATATGTTGACATGTTGCTTCATTACTGCAAAACGCCTATATATATGTGTGTGTGTGTGTGTGTGTGTGCGTGTATATCAATTACAGTTGTGTAGACAGGACAAAAATGGTCCTAGATAGGAAACCGTCGGAGTAGTCGCAAGCAACGCCACCCGGGACGACACGAACAGTTCCATCAGGACACGAATTTTCATGCTTTTCTCTTAGTGTAGTCATGATCTAAATAACGACAAATACGGACGCGTCAGCATTATTCGGATAAATGACATCAGCGGCGTCAACTTCGATATTGGACAGCACCACCAGCAGTACCCGCGCCAGCAGTACCCGCGCCAGCAGTACCCGCGCCGCCTTAAGCGGCCCGTCCTAGAAAATATTTTTTTAAGGCTGACCATCATCAGCCAACATTTAACGTCCACGGTAGCAGTTTTTGCAT